>PVJC01006226.1:0-55751 GCA_004026665.1 Murina feae | reverse complement strand
GCCAGTCTCCATGGTTAATTTGGTAAGGGTCTCTTTTAGAGTCCTATTCATCCTTTCTACCTGCCCTGAGCTCTGGGGTCTATAAGCACAATGCAATTTCCAATTTGCCCCAATAGCTTTGGCTACTGCCTGTATTACCTGTGAGACAAACGCTGGCCCGTTGTCAGACCCTATCATAACAGGAAAATCATACCTGGGTAATATGTCTTCTAGCAGTTTCTTAGCTACTGTCTGAGCCGTTTCATGCTTGGTTGGGTACGCCTCTACCCATCTGGAGAAGGTGTCTATGAACACTAAAAGATATTTATAGCCATACTTCCCTGGTTTAATCTCAGTGAAGTCGACCTCTCATTGTGCTCCTGGTTTGGTTCCTCTGAGCCTGGTCCCTTTTTCACTTGATTTGGCTCTTGCATTCATAAGCTGACAGGTCTTGCAGGCAGACACAATCTGATCTATTTTAGTATCCTGCTGGTGAATTTTGATTCTGGCATGTTGGATTAAGTCCTTCATCTTCTGGGTTCCCAGGTGAGTAGACTGGTGCATGTGCTCCAATATTGTGACCCCGAGTCGGTCTGGTAATATAAGCTCCCCTTCTGGTGTATGCCACCATCCTTTTATCTCCTGAGCTCTGGGGAGTGTTCTGATATGTTGTAACTCTTCTTGGGAATATTTGGGCTGGGCTGGTAGTACTGGGTCCCCTGGGTCTGGTAATTGTAAGGCCATGGCAGAGACGGAGGTGAGGGCCACTGCCTTTGCAGTGCGGTCAGGCTTTTGGTTACCTCTTGCTACTGGGACATCAGCTCTCTGGTGTCCCTGGCAGTGGATTATGGCTAATTTGGCAGGAAGCGATAAGGCTGCAAGCAAGTCAAGAATCTCCTGTTTATTTTTCATTGTCCATCCCTCTGCCATCAGCAGCCCTCTCAATAGATAGATTGCCCCATGAACATGGGCTGTAGCAAACCCATAACAGCTGTCTGTGTAAACGTTATGCCGCTTCCCAGCTCCCAGTGTCAGCGCCTTAGTGAGGGCGATGAGTTTCAGAGGGTAGAGCCTCCGCCCACACAGTGTCTGTCTCAGTGACTACCGCTGCCCCCACGTACCTGCACCCATCCCGCATGAAGCTGCTTCCATCTGTGAACCAGGTGGCCTCTGCATCAGGGAGGGGCCAGTCAGTCAAGTCCTTCCAGAGTTCATGCACCTGTTTCAGGATTCCCATGCAGTCGTCCAGCGGGCCATCTAAGTCAGGGTCGGGCAGCAAGGTAGCAGGATTCAGGGCCGCACTGGGTTGGAACCGCACTCTTGGAGGGTTGAGGAGGAGGCTTTGGTAATGAGTCATAAGTGCGTTACTCATCCACCTATCAAGAGGCTGCTTCAGGACCCCCTCAATAGCATGTGGGGTTGTAATCCAGACTTCCTGTCCCAGGGTTAGTTTGTCAGCGTCTTTGACCTAGAGCGCTGTAGCCGTGATAATTCTCAAGCATGGCAGCCAGCTGGCAGCTACAGGATCTAGCTTCTTAGACAAGTAAGCCACAAGGCGGCTCCAGGGGCCTAGAGTTTGAGTCAAAACCCCTTTCGCTATTCCTTTGCGCTCGTGTACAAAGAGGTGAAAGGGCTTTGTAATATCTGGCAGGCCCAGGGCCAGGGCATCTAGAAGGGCTTTCTTTAATTGTCTAAAGGCAGCTTTATCTTTCTCAGTCCAGTCAAACGCCCTTCCCTCTTTGGTAGCTTCATATAGAGGCCTGGCAATTTTAGCAAAACCCGGTATCCAGAGGCGACAGTAGCCAGCTGATCCTAGAAATTCCCTTACTTCTCTTTGGGAGGTGGAAGTAGGGATTTTTAGAACAGTCTCTTTTCTAGCATCCAATAACCGCCGCTGTCCGCCCTCTAGGATGTATCCCAGGTAGCTCACCTTCTCTCTGCATAACTGCGCCTTCTTCACGGATGCCCGGTATCCAGAGGCCCCCAGGGTGGCCAGTAGATCTCGGGTACCCTGCTCACAGCCCTTGGCGGGGTCGGCAGCAATCAGGATATCATCCACGTACTGGAGAAGGGTGAGGTTGGGGTGCTCCCTTCTGTACTCACCCAAGTCCTCGTGCAGCACCTCGTCGAAGATGGTGGGTGAGTTCTTGAATCTTTGAGGCAGTCGTTTCCAGGTTAATTGTCCACTGTAACCCTCCTCTGGATCATGCCACTCGAAGGCAAATAGCAGTTGGCTCTGGGGTGCCAGCGGCAGGCATCTTTTAAATCTAATACAGTATACCAGACTCGGGAGGTCGCCAAAGAGCTCAGGGAGAGTATATGGGTTGGGTACATTCGGGTGTATGTCCATGACTTTCTTATT
Source organism: Murina feae (assembly GCA_004026665.1). Classification (NCBI taxonomy): domain Eukaryota; kingdom Metazoa; phylum Chordata; class Mammalia; order Chiroptera; family Vespertilionidae; genus Murina; species Murina feae. The sequence goes on along the minus strand of PVJC01006226.1, from coordinate 53,410 downwards.
TACTTCCTGGAGGTCCTGCACTGGCCGGTAGTCACCTGTGAGAGGTTTCTTAACTTGTAACAGGGGAGTGTTCCAGGCAGACTGGCAAGGGACTAAAACCTCTAGATTTCTCAGTCTCCGGATATGAGGCTGAATTCCCCTTCAGGCCTCTTGGGACATGGGGTATTCCTTGACTGTCACTGGGCCTTCTCCTGGTTTTTGTTCTACCAGGACTGGGGCCCTGTGGATGGCCAGCCCCACTCCTCCCGTCTCTGCCCAAGCTGTTGGAATTCTTGAAGCCATTTGTCCAAGCTGCCCTCTACTGGGGGAGCTTGCTGGTGGAGGTGATACTCATCCTCCAACCTCATGGTCAGAACCTGTATGGGGCGGCCCTTCCCATCAGTGACCTGAGGCCCCCCTTGTCTAATGATTATCCAAGCTCCAATCTTGGTCAGCAGGTCCCGTCCCAATAGGGGGTAGGGGCACTCTGGTATCACCATAAAGGAATGGGACACTCGACCCGTTCCTAAGTCCACTATCCTTCTGGTAGTCCATGAATACTGGCTCCTTGCACCCAGGGCATTTTGTTCACTAGTTTTCCTTGTGGAGTGCAGAGAACTGAATGTTATGCCTCCGTATCAATGAGGTAATCAACAGGAGTCCCCTCCACTCTGAGAGTTATCCTGGGCTCAGGGAGGGGGTCTGAACCCCGACTCCCCTAATCACTCAGTTCATCCACCTCCAAGACTTTACTCGGCTCATCCTGTCTTTCTTCTCACCAGCCATCTTAGTGCCCCATTTCCTTGCAAAATCTGCACTGATCCTTCCACGGTCTCCACCTCCCCTCTTGGGTGGTCCGCTTACCTCTTCCTCTGCGTCCACAAGCTGTCGGAGGTGATGTTCTCACTCCCCGGGGGAATCTGCAGTTGTAGCCAGCAGGACCCTGGCCATGTCTCGAGCCTGTCTGCTGCTGGCAGCCACCACGGCACGAGTTTGTCTGTCTTCCGGAGACTCTCGGTTGTTGTACACTTTCTCTGCCACTGCCAGTAGATCCTATAAACTCCTATCTCCTAACTTCTCTACTCTCTGTAGTTTCCTTTTAATATCTGTAGCCAATTGATTTATAAAGTTCATAATAACAGCCACCTTGTTGTCAGGAGCTTGTGGATTCATGGGGGTGTAAGTTCGGTATGCCTCCATGATCTGCTCTAAAAAGGCAGCTGGAGACTCATCCCTTTCCTGTATGACATTCCCTACTTTGGCCAAATTAGTTGGCTGTCTAGCAGCCATCCAGAGACCCTCCATTAGAGTCTGGTGGTAGACCCAGAGCCTCTCCTCCTCTTTCTTCTTAGACTCCTGTAGGGCAAGAATGGGGTTGGGCAGAGGGGAAGAGGAAGGAAGGGTTTCAGCCACGATGGCGGCGTCTCCACAAGGTCCTTCCAGGTATCAATGTAAGAAAGTTGGTCAGGATAGCCTTGTTTGGGCTGAGATATGATGCCGGCGAATGGTAGGGAGATCATATGTTGCCCCTGATGGCCACCCAACCTGAAAAGTTGGCTACTCGCTGAAACAGAAAACCTGCCACCAGTCCCTTTAAACCTCCACACCGAGTTTGGCAGCCCTTTCCCACACATCTTTAAAATGATCCATCATAATACTTAAAGGCGTAAGTTGTGTCTGTCTCACGTCATCCGTCAAGCGAGCCCACAGATTGAGACAGAAAAACATGATCATGGGCAAACCGAGGACCCACACACAAAAAGAACAGCCTTCCATCCTCGTGGAAGCAAAACCAAAAACAGAACAACTTTCCATCCTCACGGAAGCAAAACCAAAAGCAGAAGAACAGCTTGCTAGATTCAGACCCAAACAAATTTACTGGCTAAACAATTTTAAGCAAGCAACAAAGATGCACATTTAAACAACAAAGACAAATTAACCTTAATTCAATACGGCAGCGAGCGGGACCCTTTATCTCCACGCCCTGCAAAGCTGGGAATCCCGCCCCTGAATGGCGAATTCAGAGGGTGGGAGGCCTCAGCTTCCCAAGATGGCGGTCCCCACAAATGCCACGTGCCTTGCCCTGCCTTTCCAATATGGCAGTCCCCATGAAGACCACGTGGAATGCTCTGGGCCAAGTGGCTCCCCAAAGCTGGCGGTGCAAATTAACCACCAGTGAGGGAAACAAAGAAACACCTTTACACCAGCACATTTACGTCACAGAAAAACCGCAGAAGTTTCAGAAACAGTCAGTAAACCAAACAGACCAGTTAACTCTCTCAGTAGAGCTAAGCAGATAAACGAAACAGTACCCAATTCTCCAGAATACAATAAAACACAGAAACACAGAAACAACCTTCCAACTCTGTGGATGCAAAACCGAAAGCGGGAGCGACCCATCTCGTTTTAGACCCTAGAGAGGCAAACCCTTCTCTCCTGTCTGAAATCCTGGAGGGAAATTTCCTGTCCCTCTGATCTTAATTCGTGAAGAGGCATGTCCCATCTCTCCAGATTCGTGGAAGGGAACCTTTCATTCCTCCTGGAGGGTGAAATATCTCTCAACCTTCCCACCTGTTGTAATCTATTCTGGCAACGTCTTACCTAGGTTCTTTCCGGCATAACCATTCCAGAAATGAGCTCACACAAAAAGACAGACAGAACAGACAAGATGCATACCGCCAATCAGGCTCTCTGGTTCGGGGGTCCCTCGGAGGCCTTGGGGGATCCCGGATGAGCCCCCAAATGTTGTGCATAAATATCCAATGCAATGCCCAGATTTCGCAACCCCCAAGAACCACGAGGGAGCCCGATTCCGATGTAAGAACAAAAGAATCTTTACTCGAGTTAACTCGGGGCTCCATCCCAAGCTGGCCCTCACAGTGGTGTGGCAGGGAGGAAGACCCCGAGTTTCAGGAGGATGGGGATTTTATTGGGCTGGGAGTTGGTGGGTGGGGTAATGTGTGATTGGTCGAGGGAAGGGTCAGGGTTGGTTGTGCAAAGGGGGCGGGATGCAGTCAGACTTGGGTCATTTCCTCTGCATCCCTATTGGTCGGTTGGGAAAGGGGTGGTTGAGCAACGGGGAACTTTGGGGAGTTTGGCTTGATTTTACTGTATCACAACCAGCCCTTGAGTTCCTTCACTCCCATCTTGCTGGCCATCTCCCTTTCCTCTTTGTTGTAGGAGGGGCTGGGTTGAAGACTTGTACTGAGGAGTAGGGCTAAGATTTGTAGTGGCCCTACTGGTCTTTTGGCAGTGTCCCTGGTTCTTTGATATGCAAGCCAGTTTCCTCTGGCAGTGGGAGAGTCATATTTCTGGTGTCCCTGGCAGTGAATTACTGACACTTCCTCAGGATCCCAGATGGCTGCTAGGAGGCCCAGGATCTTCTCAGTGTGTTTAATGTACCTTCCCCCAAAGGTGAGGAGCCCTCTCTCCTGGTATAGAGCACCATGAACATGAACTGTATACCACTTTCTTAAGCATCTCGAGGAGGTCTCTCGTGACTGACTGGCACATTATTAGGAGGTCATCTACATACTGTGGGAGAGCTGCTTTAGGGTGTTTGAAACAAAAGTCCTTTAAATCTTGGCTTAACACCTCGTCAAACAGTGTTGGGGAGTCCTTGAACCCCTGTGTCAGGCGGGTCCAAGTCAGTTGCCCTGATTCCCCTGTTCCTAGGTCTGTCCACTCAAAAGCAAAGATTGGCTGACTGAAGGGGGCCAGTGGCAGAGACAAAAAAGCATCCTTTAAGTCTAAGATCGAGTAATACCGATGCTTAGGCTGTAGGATGCTTAGCAGGGTGTAAGTGTTGGGGACCATCGGGTGGATGGTCTCTATCCTTTTGTTGACCTCTCACAGGTCTCTTGGACAGGCCTGAAGTCCTTCGTCCCTGGTTTTTGGACAGGAAGGAGTGGGGTGTTCCAGGCAGACTGGCAAGGAACTAAAATGCCAGCCTCTTTCAGCCAGGCAATGTGCTTAGCAATCCCTACTTTGGCTTTCTGGCCCATTGGGTGCTGTCGAACCCATACCGGAGAGGCTGTGCTGAGTAGCTGGACCACTACAGGGGGGTCAGTGCTTTGCCAGTCCAGAAGGATTATCCTCAGCCCAGACCCCTGGGATTTCCTTCTTTAGTTTATGGAGGAGTGGAGAAAGGTCTCCTTTCTTTCCTGTGGGGAACGGATGGTGTAGCCGGTATTCCTCCTCTAGGGGGCAGGTGAGCAAGAGGACTTCTTGCTGGCTTTGTCCTGGGGTTTTTAGGTGTACCCGGGATTTCCTTCCTCGAAGGAAATGGTGGCCTGGAGTTTACTAAGCAAATCTCTGCCCATGAGAGGGTAGGGACATTCTGGCATCACGAGAAAGGAGTGGGTTACTCTCCTGGCCCCTAAGTTGGAGATCCTAGCTTGGGTCTAGGGATAGGTCTTCACCTTTCCTATAGCCCCTTTGATAGGTACTCGGGCTTTGAACACTGGTCCCCTCAGTTTGGAGAAGGACTGAGAAAGTTGCTCCAGTGTCCACTAGAAAATTTACAGGTTTGCCCCCAACATCTAGCATTAATCTGGGCTCTCGGGGACTGCTGGAGCCCTGACTTCCTTAGTCCACTTCTTCTACTAGAACGGGGGTCTCTCCTCCCCTGGGAAGCTTAGGGCACTCTCTTTTCTAATGTCCCTCATCCTTGCAATAGGCACATTGGTTGTGGCCAAGGCGACGTTTAATGCTTCTACGGCTTTTTATGACGGCTCCCCTTCCTTTTCCCCATTGGCACCCTTTAGGGTCCTTTTCTTCTTGAATTGCTAAAAGGACCTTTGCCATCTTCTGGTTCAGTGCTGCTATAGGATCTTCTTTGTTCTCAAAGACCTTCTGGGCTACCTCAACCAGTTCAGAGAGAGATTTCCCTGCAAAGTCTTCTAACTTTTGTAGCTTTTCCTAATGTTAGGGGCCGACTGTGCTATAAAGGCCAAATTAATTGCCCGCCTGCTCTTTGGAGCATCCAGGTCTATGGGAGTGTATTTCCAGTACATCTCCAGGAGCCACTCAAGGAAAGCAGCAGGGCTTTTATTCGGGCCCTAAATTACCTCCATTACTTTGGAGAGGTTAGTGGGCTTGCATGCTGCCACACAAGCCCCTCTCAAAAGAGTCATCTGGTGATATGGATTGAGAGCCTCCTTACCTCTGTCTGCGTTGGAGTCCTATACTGGTTGGTTCACGGGGAAAATTGCCTCCATCTGCGCAGGGTCTGAGATTTCCTCCCGATTCGGGTTGAGGACCAACTTTCAGGCCTCCGCCTTAACCCTCTCTCTCTCCTCTGAGGTGAAGAGTCTGGAGTAACTGCTGGCAATCATCCCATGTGGAGTGTGTGAAAGATTGACTCTAGTAGGGCAATCAGACCTTGGGGATTCTGAGAAAAATATGGATTCTGCTAATTATAAAGGTCACTGGTGGTGAAGGGCTTATAGACCATAAAAGGCTGCCCAGCCTGCCTGTCCATGCCCACCTCAGGTGGTCCTGCCTGATACAGGGGCAGGACAGGAGCAGCCAAGACCAAGGCTTGGGACTCTGGCTCTGACCGCCGGCCCTGTACTCAGTTCCAGTCCAAGGATAGGGCAGATTGAAAGGGCTGTTAGGGGACAGGGGCTGAGGGTGTTCCCCAGTTGTGCTGACTAGGGGCTCTTGAACAGGTGGCGGTTTGGAAGACAGAGAGGGAGCATGGGGGGAGGCCACCTGGCTGGGGACTCTTCTTCTGGCACCACCAGGACAGGCAGTGGTTCCCGGGCTTGGGAAGACCGCCCTAGTCATTTCTGGGCCAAGAGATTGTATGTCTCTTCCAATTTCTCTTTTGTAGGCTGGCAACCTTTTAGCCACCGAGGTCTGTCAGTAACAGTATCAATCTAAATGTCAATATAGATAATTTGATCCAGGTGGCACGCTTGGCCATAGACAATACGTCTGACCTCAAATGCAATACTTAATTCCAAGGTCCCGGTGTGGGGCCACCCAACCCCAAAAGTGGGCCATTCCAATTTACAGAATTTTTGCAATATAAAATCATCTACTGGAGCTTCATATTCATCAGTGCACTTTTTGAAATCCTGAAAATTCTTTACAAAACATTCCAAGGGAATGCAGGGTCCACTTGGACCCTGACCCATGATTATGAGGTTATAACCAAAAATGACAACGACGAACACGTACGTGAACAACCACGAATAAGCACACAGAACCTGACCGATGGCACTATGGACTCCACAAAAGGGTCTGCCTGCCCCAAAGACCCCTGGCGCTGTCGCATCAGTGGTTGGGACCGGGAGGTTTCGTGGCATCCCGCCCTCCACTTATCCATCTAAAGAACGTTCCACAACCAGACCAGACAAGATTTCTTACCTCATCATGAAGTCCTGAAGGCTTCACCCACTAGGTAGCCAATTCAGAATTTCAGAGTCCTCTCTTGTTCCCTGAAACCCGGGACGGAACTCAGAGGGGTCACAGTTTGGTGTCCATCCACTGGCCAAAGACCAGTGTGGATCTCGCTGGGGCCTCCAAATGTTATAGACCCCCTGTGAGTGAAGACCACAAGAGAGCCAAATTATGGTCTTAGGAAGCCTTTATTTCGCACTCGAGTCCAGGCTCAGCGCTTCAACTGACACAGCAGTGAACAACACGAGCCTCGACCTTCAGCAGTTGAGCACCTTTTATCACTTGCAGGGGAGGTTGGCTCTCTGTGGTTAGATGCTTTGGACACAAGATGAGGGTGGTGGGTAGCTAGGTTTGAGCAGTGGAAAATTTTAAACTTGGCTGCTAAGCATATGTGTGTTTTCTGTTAGACCCTGTTTCTTGTCTTGCGGTTCCTGCTGCAAGATGAGTTTTGGGTAAAGGAAGTTAAGCAAATATTACACCTAGCAAGGTGGTTTTATCCTTAGGTTGCACCTGGATAGAGCATGGCAAACCACATCCTTCTTCCTCCTCTGGGTCTGGCTATCACAGTTAGACCATCCCCCTACGTGCCACCTCCTCGGGGTGCATCTGAGGGGGATCCAGGGCCCCTGACTCCTCCAGAGGAAGAAAAAAGCCTTTCCCTGTGGAATCCCGCCCTCCCCCACAGAGAGGGGAGAAGAGAGGGAGAACAGCTAAGAACAGAGTAAAAGGTTAAGGCACAAGAGTGGTGGGGGGAGAGTGTCGGCAGGGAGAGATAGGTTTTTGTTGATTTTTCTTATAAAAACTAAATTCAAGGTTGTAAGTTTTCTGCAAGCACAATTAATCTTTCCTTTTCCTGGTTTATTCCTTTTAACTCTTCCAATATCACTGCAGGTCTAGTCATTAAAGGATTGAGATTTCTAAGAATAAGAAATTATTAAGTAAAAGGTCTGAGGCATGGTTATGCATTTTTAAAGGACACATAAAGAAGATTTAAAGGCTAATTTGAAAGTATAAAATTTATGAAGATTGTGTATGTGATAAGAAGGAGAAGAGAAATGTTGTAAAGAAATTAAAAGAAAATAATACAGGCCAGTAAGCCAGGAAGAGTAAATAAATTACATTCTGCCTTCCTAAACAGAGGGTAAATAGTATGACTGCCAACAGTTACTGCAAACCCTCTTCACCTCTGAGGAGAGAGAGAGGGTAAAGGCAGAGGGAAGGAATTTGGTCCTCAGACCAGATCAACAGCCCTCTGGGGATGCAAGGAGGATTGAGGCGCTGTTCCCCAGCTCTAGACCAGATTGGGAGTTGAATGATCAGAGAGGGAGGGAGGCCTTGGACCAGTACTGCCAGACTCTATTGCGGGGCATCTGGGCAGCAGCTCGGAAGCCCACTAACTTCTTGAAGGTGACTGAGACCACCCAAGGTCTGAACGAGAGCTCAGCCACATTCCTGGAGAGGTTGTGTGAACATATTAGGTCTATACACCCATAGACCCCGAGGCTTCAGAGAATAGGTATGCTCTTAATGTAGCGTTCATGTCCCAGTCGGCTCCAGACACTAGGAAAAAGTTACAGAAGCTAGAAGGCTTTGAGGGAAAATCAATCTCAGAACTGGTGGAGGTGGCCCAAAAGGTCTGCAATAATCAGGAAGATACAGCAGCAGAATTGAACACCAAGATGGCACAAATCCTGGTTGCCATAATGAAGAAGGGTGAAAAGTGAGGCCTACGGAGGAAGTGGAAAGGCTGCCCCTGAGAAAAGCTGAGAAAAGACCTCCTCAAGGCTCTGTCCAATCTGGGGTACAGGATGTCTGCCAAGAAGGCTCAACTCTGCGAGACCAAGCTAACTTATCTAGGGTACAACAGTGGACACTATCATCCAGCCAGGTGCAGATAATTTTGGCCATACCACCACAAAGAGGCAGGTCTGGGAATTCCTGGGAGCGGTGGGCTACTGTCAGTTGGGGATATTAGGCTTTGCTAAAATAGCCAAGCCCTTATATTCCATCACTGGAGGATGGTAGCTCAAGTTAACTTGACAAAGGAGGCCCAGGGGGCCTTCACGCAGCTCAAGCAGGCACTGACTGGCGCACCAGCTCTGGCGCTATCTGAACTCGAAAGCCTTTTTGCCTTTACATGGCAGAGGTGAAGGGGATGGTGAAGGGGGTCCTGACTCAGGCTCTTGGACCTTGAAGAAGGCCGGTGGCCTATCTCTCGAAGAGACTGTACTCTGTGGCAGCCAGATGGCCAAGTTGCTTAAGGGCCATTGCTGACACAGCAGAGCTGGTAAAGGAAGCATCCAAGCTAACTTTTGGTCAGGACCTCCAAGTAGTCGCCCCACATGCAGTTGAGGTGCTTCTCCGCAACCCTGAGAGATGGATGTCTAACGCCCGTATCACTCAGTACCAGGTACTCCTCCTAGACCCACCTCAAGTCAGCTTCCTGAAGACTGCAGCCCTTGACCCTGCTACACTGCTCCCAGACAAAGGGGATGAGCCTCCACTTCATGATTGTGAAGAGATCTTAACCACCCTGACCTCTCTCTGAGCGGACCTGAGGGACAACCCCCTGCCCGACCCAGAGGTGACTCTCTACACAGATGGCGACAGTTATATAGAAGATGGAATCCGGTATGCTGGGGCAGCAGTGGTGTACAGGGAGGAGGTAGTCTGGGCGCAGGTCCTGGGTCACAGAACCTCGGCTCAGAAGGCTGAGCTCATTGCCCTAACCCAGGCCTCTGGTGGGGGAAGGGCAAGAGACTGAACATTTATACCGATAGCCGGTATGCTTTCGTTACCGTCCATGTACACGGGGCACTGTACCAAGAGAGAGGCCTTTTGACCTCAGAGGGAAAGGACATTAAGAACGCCCCCGAGATCCTTACTCTGTTGGCAGCCATCTGGGGGCTGAAGGAGGTAGCTGTTATACACTGCCAGGGGCACCAGAAGGACGATATACCCATAGTCTGAGGCAACAGGCTGGCTGATCTTCAGCAAAGGGAGCCACCTAAAGACCAGTAGGGCCCCTACAGGTCTTAGTGGCCCTCCCAGACTGCCAGCTGCCTGACAACCCAACCTACACTAAGAAGAAAGAAGAACAAGCAAAAGAACTAGGGGCCGAGGTAACCAGGGGAGGATTGCTGAAACTCCCAAACCACCATCTGTCTGTTCCTCCCAGAAAGCCTGGGAAGAATCATCATAGAGCAGACCCATAGGGGCATCCATCTTGGAGGCACCAAGCTGGCTGAGCTTCTTCGCAGGGATTACTACGTTCCAGGACTACAGAAGATGGCCAAGGATGTGGCTGGGAGATTCCAGGCATCTGCCCAAGTGAACCTCAGTCAAGCCCACTATGACCCGCCTAGAGTAAGTTTCAGAGGAAATACCACAGGAGAGCACTGGGAAGTTGACTTCACAGAACTCCCAGCAGGCCAAGAAGGGTACAAATACCTCATGGTGTTCATAGACACCTCCTCAGGATGGCCAGAGGCCTACCCCACCAGAACTGAGACAGCTCAGATAGTTGTTAAGAAGCTCCTCTCTGAAATTGTCTCCCAGTTTGGCCTACCATTATACATAGTGTCAGACAATGGTCCGGAGTTCATCGCCAAAGTCATCCAATTGGCAACCAAAGCATTATAGGTAACTTGGAAATTGCATTGGGCATATAGGCCTCAAAGTTCAGGACAGGTAGAGAGGCTGAACTGGACATTGAAGAAAACATTAACCAAGCTGAAAATAGAGACTGGCAAGAACTGGGTAAGTTTACTCCCCTTTGCCCTCCTCCAAGCTAGGTGCACTCCATATGTCCAGGGATTGACCCCTTTTGAAATAATGTTCGGGCGACCCCCTCCTCTGGTGCCCAAGTTGGAGGGGGAGATCACCCACCTCTCCAACCATAATTTGCTTAAGTCTTTGCAGGCACTCCAGAAGGCTGCCACATCAGCCAAGCAGATTGTGCAAGAAGCTCACTGAAACCCTGACACCCCTGGGACTTGAGGAAGTGAGTTGGTTTTCCCCTGGCAACTTGGTTGGGTCAAGAGACACCAGCTGGGGGGCTCGAACCTTGCTGGGACAGACCATACACCGTGGTCTTAAGCACCCTGACCATGGTCAAGGTCACAGGAAAGAAGCACTGGATTCATCGCACTTAAGTGAAGAAAGCTGAAGGGGTACCCGGTACCAACAGCCCCCAGAGGTGGATGGTAAAACCAACCCCAGCTCCTTTAAAGATGAAGTTAGTACCTGCACCATGATTCATCTCATTTTGCTAGTCTTAACCTGGCAAGTGGGTGAGACTGTCTCCCACCAGGTGACCTGATACCGATGGGAAGTGACACAGACAACAGACGGAATGCTTCTGGCAGAATTCACTGGTATCGGCCAGCCAACATTATGCTTTGACTTTTGTCGGCTGTTTGGTAACACCTGGAATTGACCACAAGCCCACCCACCTCGCCAGAAAGGGTATGTCTCCTTGGGAGGCCCAGACCAGGACACCTCATTTTCATATGGATGTGGGACACTGTTTGCTGAGCAAGAACTCTGGAGAATGGGTCTGTATGTATGCCCCAGAAAACACCCCAACCCATGGAGAGCAGGGAAATATAGAGACCATAAGGACTTCTATTGCAAAATTGGGGTTGTGAGACCTATGGTCCCTAGAGAATAACCATACCTGACCCCTACCTTAAGTTCATCCATGAGGACAAGAGAGAGGCTCCCACCATAGGGGACGTAACCCCATAACTCTTATTCTCCAGCAGTACTGAGTGAGAGGATGGATGGGAGGGGGAACATGGGGACTCAGACTCTACATTGCTGGGCAAGACCCAGGGGTGTTGTTCACTGTCCAAAGGAGAGAGGTTCCCAGGACACATAAAGTCACTGGACCCCTGGCTCCCCAGACTGCCAGCCGGAGCCAAGACCCTCCTCCTTAAGAAACCCTGGGCTCTCACCCTCATGTGCCCCCAGGACTGAGGTTCACCCCTCAGGAAAGAAATTAGGAATGCCTTCCCTCGGGCCTGACGTCTTTGCCCCACTAGAGGCTTCATTCCAACTCCTGAACCCTAGCTCCCTGAACCTCACTGCAGACTGTTGGTTGTGTCTGAACCCTGAACCACAATATTACATTGGGTTAGGAGCAAATGCCACCATCAGGAGAGTGATGGCCGCGTCTAAGAAACGACTCAGCCGAGGAAGAAGACGGAAAGTTTTGCCAGTGGGGAAACCACAAACAAGGCCTGACTCTCGTGGATATCAGAGGTGCTGGACTCTGCATAGACTCAGCTAACTATGACTTACCAGGACTTTCCCTATGCCAGTAACTGTGGGCAGACTCTATGCCTCCCTGAGAAACCCAGAAGCAGGGACCCGTGGTACTTAGTGGCTCCAAATGGAATGTGGTGGGCCTGCTCTACAGGGGTGACCCCTTGCCCTCTCTCTCACTCTCCAAAACCGGCCAAGAAGCTGGACTCTGTATATTCACCCAATACTCCCCCAGGTGTACTACTATTCTGGTGAAGGGGGAAGAGAGCATCTTCTCCTAGAACCCAGACGGGCCAAAAGGGCCCCAGTCCTCATCCTCCTCCTGGTAGGGCGAGGGATAGCAGGATCAAGGGCTGTAGGCACAGTTGCCCTAGTCACAGGTTATCAGAACTACCAGTCCCTAAGAGCTCAAATCAATGAGGACCTAAGCACCCTTAAAAAATCAATAGGGCAGGTAGAGGAGTCAGAGGGTTCTTTGGCAGAAGTAGCCTTACAAAACAGGAGAGGGTTAGATTTACTCTTCCTGAAACAAGGGGGATTGTGCCTAGCATTGGAGGAGACATGCTGTTTCTACACTAACCACTCTGGTGTTATTTAGAGGAAGTCTAAGTCAATTAAGGAAATGGCTGGCAGACAGAGAGGAGGCCCGTAAGGCAGAGAGGAGCTGGTACGAGAGTCTTTACTCCTGGTCCCCCTAGCTCACCACTCTGCTCACTGCCGCAGTGGGGCCACTGCTCCTTCTTCTCCTCGGGCTCACGGTTGTCCCTTGCTTAATCTGATGTTTTGTCAACCTCATTCAAGACCAGATTCAAGTGGTAAAACTCATGGTTCTGCACATCCAATACTCAGAAGTCCCCTTAGTAGATACTAGCAATGAATCCAGAATCTGAATTCATCCAGAAGACCAGTAGGGAATGTGATGGCTCTAACCCCTTGCAAGCAAAAACAAGATCACAAGCTGGCCGGGGGGTGGGGGGACAGAAGAAAATTTTCCACTGTCCCCACGGCAGGAAGCATCAGTTAGAACAAGTGTTGCAAAACATTAGATAAGGATCATTGCCATTTCTGCAGAAACTTGCAATCTCCAAGGCATAAACCTCAGTTCCGCTGAAGAACAATTGTCTTTTGTGGTGACAGTGAATAAAAGCTTGTCTAGCACCAAGGTTGGGCTGCTGCAAGAGAAGGGCTCCCAGCGTAGAGAGGCTTGCAATAGTCTGCTGCTCAGTGCAATAAATCCTCGCTTGCTCCTTAAGATCTCATTGGAGTCGGTGGTCTTATTCTTGTGAAGGTTGATCCACAACAGTTGAATCATTCCCTTTAGTATTAGGAAGTAGCTTTCATTGTCTCTTTTTATGTCCTTTATTTTGAAGGCTATTTTTTTTCAGATATGGATATTGCTCCCCATCTTTTTTCTCCCAATTTGATTTGTTTGGGAAATATTTTTTCTATCTCTTCACTTTCATCCTGTGTGAATCCTTTGTTCTGAGGTGGGTCTCTTATAGACAGCATATATATGAGTCATGTTTTCTTATCCATTAATCTACGCTATGTCTTTTGATTGGAGCACTTACATTTATAGTTATTATTGACTATGGGCCCAGTGCACAGATTTGTGCATCTTGAAAGGAACTGTGGGCTGCAAGGCTGTGATGGGGACAGGGCAGGTCTCAGCTCATTCTCTGTGCCCCCGCCCAGCCCCTTCTGCAGCTGTCCTTGGTCCCCTGCCTGTCCATAGCCTTGCTCTCTCCGCCATCGCTCCCATGAGATGATGGCATCCCCCTCCTCACATCTGCTGACCATGTTCAGCAATTGGGGTCAGCACCAGAAATGGGTATGAGCAGGGCTAAGCGGGTGCCAGTAGCAGCTGCTGCCCTGATTGATCCTCAGGAGCAGGGGTGGGAGAGGTGAGAGTGGAGAAGCCAACCTTGGCTGGCAGCTCCTGCTTGCACCCAATGACAGCGCTGAGAGATTAGAACTGGTGCCAGGCACTGACTGCGGCTGCAAGCAGGGCTATGACCAGCAGCAGATGCGAGAGGCGGCTGCTGTCCTCAGTCGACACTCAGGATCAGCAGGAGGTGGAGAAGCCCTCAGGTGTGATCAGGGCTGGCAGCCAGTGTGAATGAAGCCAGTGCCAGTAGCAGGTGTGAGCACTAGGCGGGACTGTGTTATACAGGAGCAAAGAATTTTTAGTAACCACCAGAGGCTGGTTACAGCGACCAGTGCCATGCCTTGGTCTGGTGCTCCCACTCACCTGCTCTGACTTTTTAGTGGGATAATAGCAGCCCCACCTTGGCTCACTTCTTTCCTATAACATTTCTAGAGAGCTAAGCAAAGCACTGCCTGGGCTCTCTCCTGTTGTTTCTTGTATCCTAAGTCCTTCTTTCATTTTAATATTTACAGCTTTAATAAATGTAATCTCAAAATCACCTGAACTTATTTTGTGAAATCTTTCTTGCATGGCTGGTCTGAGACAGACCTGCTCTGGGCCAGTTCCCGTCCAGTAATAACTATTTTTTTCATTTAAATTCTTTATTATTTAAAGCATTACAAAAGTCTCCCTTTCCCCTTGATTGGTTTCTCTCCAGCCACCCTCAACTCCACCCCATCTGTGTCCATTGGTTATGCTCATATACATGTATATAAATCCTTTGGTTGACCTCTTACCCCCTCTCTCCCTGTCTTCCCTCATAGGTTGGACAGTCTGTTCAATGATTCTCTGTCTCTGGATCTGTTCCTGTTCATCAGTCTATGTTGTTCTCTATATTCCACAAAGGAGTGAGATCATGTGATATTTATCTTTCTCTGACTGGCTTATTTCACATAGCATAATTCTCTCCAGTTTCATTCATGCTGTTGCAAATGGTAAGAATTCCTTCTTTTTTTACTGCAGTGCAGTATTCCATTGTGTAGATGTCCACAGTTTTCTAATCCATTCATCATCTGATGGGCACTTATTCTGTTTCCAAATCTTAGCTATTATAAATTATGCTGGTATGAACACAGGGGTGCATATATCCTTTCTAATTGGTATTTCTGATTTATTGGATATATTCCTAGAGGTGGAATTACTGGGTCAAATGGAAGTTCCATTTTTAATTTTTTGAGAAAATGCCATACCGTTTTCCACTGGTTGCATTAATCTGTATTCCCACCAGCAGTGCAAGAGAGTTCCTTTTTTTCCCCCCACATCCTCTCCAGCATTTGTCATTTGTTGATAAAAGCCATTCTGACTGATGTGAGATGGTATCTCATTGTTGTTTTGATTTGCAACTCTCAGACCACTAGTGACTTTGAGCATGTTTTCATATGTCTCTCAGCCTTCTGTTTGTCTTCTTTTGAAAAGTGTCAATTTAGGTCCTTTGCCCATTTTTTGATTGGATTACTTATCTTCCCTTTGATAACTTGTATGAGTTCCCTGTAAATGTTGGAGATTAAACCTTTATCAGTGATAACATTGGCAAATATGTTCACCCATGCTGTGGGCATTCTTGTTGTTTTGTTGATGGTTTCTTTTGCTGTGCAGAAGCTTTTTATTTTGATGTAGTTCCATTTGTTTATTTTCTCTTTAGTTTCCAATGCCCTAAAAGCTGTATCAGTGAAAAAATTGCTTCGGCATAAGTCTGAGATTTTGTTGCATTTAAATCCCTTAGTATTTTTATGGTTTCCTGTCTTATATTTAAGTCCTTTATCCATTTTGAGTTTATTTTTGTGTATAGTCTAACTTATTGGTCTAGTTTCATATTTTTTGCTTGTATCTGTTTTATTTTCCCAATACCATTTATTGAAGAGATGTTCTTCACTCCATTGTATGCCATTGCCTCCTTTGTCAAATATTAATTGAGCACAATGGCTTGGATTGATCTCTGGGTTCTCTGTTCTATTCATTGGTCTATATGTCTGTTCTTGTGCTTTATAGTATTGCTGCTATTGTGATCACTCCAACATCGTTCTTCTTTCTAATGATTGCTGCAGCTATTTGGTTGTTTTTTTTTAATTCCATATAAAATTTTGGAGAGTTTGTTCTAGGTCTTTGAAGTATGTCATTGGCATTTTAAAGGGGGTTATATTGAATCTATAGATTACTCTGGGTTGTATGGATATTTAAGTGATGTTGATTCTACCAACCCATGAATATAGTGTCTTCTTCCATTTTTTATATCTTTCTGTATCTCTTTTTTTTCAGTGTCCTATAATTTTCTGAATACAGGTGCTTTATTTCCTTGGTTAAATTTATTTCTAGGTATCATGATGTTTTTGTTGCAGTGGTAAATGGAATTGCTTTATTAGTTACTCTTTCTATGAGTTCATTATAGGTATATAAAAATGCATTGGATTTCTGGGTGTTAATTTTGTATCCCACTACACTACTGAATTCATTTATTAGTTCTAGTAGTTTTTTGATGGAGTCTTTAAGGTTTTCTATATACAATATCATGTCTTCTACAAATAACCATTTTAATTGGGATGCCCTTTATTTTTTTTCTTGTCTGATTGCTATAACTAGCACTTCCAGTACCATGTGAAACAGGAGTGGTGAAAGTGGGCATCCCTATCTTGTTCCCTTCCTTAGGGGAAATGGTTTTAGTTTTTATCATTGAGTATGATGTAGGCTGCAGGTTTATCATATAGGGCTTTTATTATATTGAGGTATCATCCCTCTATTCTCACTTTGCTGAGAGTTTTCGTTACGATAGGGTACTGGATTTTGTAAAATGCCATTTCTGCATCAATTGATATGACTATATGATTTTTATCTTTCAATTTTTTATGTGGTGTATCATGTTTATTGATTTGCAGATATTGTACCAGCCTTGCATCCCTGGAATAAATCCCATTTGGTCATGTTGTATAATCTTACCAATGTAATGCTGGATCCAATTTGCTGGAATTTTGTTGAGGATTTTAGCATCTATATTCATCAAGGATATTGGCCTGTAGTTCTTTTTTTTTGTGGTTTCTTTACCTGGTTTTGGAATTATGGTAATGCTGGCTTCATATAAAGAGCGTGGAAGTGTGCCTTCCTCTTGAATTTTTTGGAATAGTCTGAGGAGGATAGGTTTTATTTCTTCTTTGAATGCTTGGTAAAACTCTCCTGTGAAGCCTTCAGTACCAGGCTTTTGTTTGCTGGAAACTTTTTAATAGCTAAAAGGCAAATTTTTCTTATTCTATACCAAATGCTGTGCTAAGAATCAGATCTGGGCTTATTCGTGGATCTTCTCCACAGCCCATCAAAGCAGGTGCATGTATTATTTTAATTTTGCAGATGAAAACCTGAGGCTTAAATAGATCAAACTACTCAATCCAAGCACACACAGCTCCTAGGAGACAGAACAGGAATTCGGACTGTAGGGCTCAGACTGTGAGCTATCTGACCCCCAAGAAAGAGATTGGAAATCTCACCAACACAGGCAGCTTGCATGTTGCTCACAAGGAATTCACGGCAGGTAAATGCTTCATCTGGAGCTGTGGTGACCAACAGCAGATCATTTTTCAAATTCCCTTCCGGTCTGCGCCCAGAGAAATAGGAGTGCCACACGGAGACTTTGAAAACGCTGGTAATACTTACCTGTGTTGGTGCTTCAGAATAAAAATCGCTTCCCTTCCCCCCGCCTCCCATGATGTTTTGGTTGGAGCATTTAGGTCATTTATGTTTAAAGTTATTATTGATAGGTACTTGTTTGTAGCCATTTTTATTTTTTGTGCCAGTGTTCCTTCTTCCCTTTTGTTTTTCTTCTTTTTACAACAATCCCTTCAGCATTTCTTGCATTGCTGGCTTAGTAGTGATAAACTCTCCTAGTCTTTTGTTTTATCTGTAAAGCTCCTGATTTCATCTTCAATTTTGAATGATACTCTTGCTGGATAGAGTATTCTTGGATTCAGTCCCTTGCTTTGCATCACTTTGTACACTTCCTCCAATTTCTTTCTGGCCTGAGGTATTTCTGTTGAGAAATCTTTTGATACTAGGTGTACCATTTTATAATGCAAATTTGTTTCAATAGATAGTTACATATATATTGATATATATGCGATTTGATACAATGCTATTTTGTTGTAGTGACAACAGGTTTCAAAACTTCATATGTTAAATTTGCTGAAGGTGTTAACATCATAGATATTTGTATGTCTAAAAATGTCAGATTTCATGCCAAAAAAAAAGCATTTGAGGGAAATTTTAATACATTACTTTGTTTTGAAGAAAAAGTTATCATATACTTCGGGAACACACTTCATCTCAAGATACTACTGAGTGCTGGTTTAAATGCTTTAAAGGTGATGATTTCAATATGAAAGACAAAGAATGTCTAGGTAACTGAAAAAGTTTGAAGACCAAAAATTATAAGCATTATTAAATGAATATGCATGTCAAACTCAAAAACAATTTGCAGAAAGATTAAACATTGTTCAGAAAACAATTTCCCATCGTTTTATAAGCAATGGGAATGATTTTAAAGGAAGGAAAATGGGTGCCACATCAACTGAACGAAAGAATGGAAAACCCAAAAAGTCATCAGTAAATGTTGCTTCAACGTCACAAAAGAAAGTAATTTTTTGCATCAAATTGTGACTGGTAATGAAAAATAGATTTATTTTGAGAACAAAATCATGGGTTGATCCCGGTCAACCATCAACATCGGCTGCAAGGCCAAATCGTTTCACAAAGAAGACAGTACTCTGCATTTGGTGAGATCTGGAAGGTGTGGTGTATTATGACTTTCTAAAATTAGGTGAATTCATTAATCACCACCGACAACAAATAATCAATTTGAACCACGCTTTGATCATGAAATTACCAGAATGTTCCAGAAGACATGGCAAAGTAATTTTGTTTCATGATAATGCACCATCACACACTTCAAAACCAGTTAAAGACACGTTAAAAGATCTCTCCTGAGAAGTATTGACCCACCTGTTGTATTCACCAACCTTGCTCCTTCAGTTTAGCACTTGTTCTGATCGATGGCACACACACTGAGCAGCAGTTCAAAACATATGAACAAGTGGAAAATTGTGCCTCAAATCAAGAAAAGTTCTATTGGGACATATCCACAAATTACCTGAACAACAGGAACTGTGTGGCTAAGTGATGGACATTACTTTCAATAAAGCAATTTTGATATTTCTCTTGAAATTATGGTTTTCTTTGATCACAAAATCCACATTATTAACCGATATACCTAGTAATCTAATGGGAGAGCCCTTGTAGGTAATTTACTGTCTCTCTCTTGCAACCTTTATAGTTCTCTCTTTCCTGAACATTTGCCATTGTAATTACAATGTCTCTTGGTGTGGGTCTTTTTGGGTTAATCTTGTTAGGACCTCTCTGTGCTTGTGTGACTTCTTTCTGTTGAGAAATCTTGAAAGTTTTCTGATATTTTTTCTTTAAATAGGTTTTTTAACCTTTGCTTTTCTTCATGTCATTGTTACATCCCTATTATACATATTTTGCTTTGTTCTATGTTTTCCCAAATCTCCCTCAGGCTATCCTCCAGTATTTTGATTTTTTTCTCCAATCGCAGATTGAGTGTATTTTGCTTCCCTGTTTTCTAATTTGCTATTCCAATCCTCCATTTCTCCTAGTCTATTGTTGAAAGCTTCCATATTGTTTTATTTTAGCTATAACACTCTTTATTGTGATGGCTCTAACCCCTTGCAGACAAAAACAAGGACACAAGAAAGTTAAAGAAGAGAAAAATTTTCCTCTGCCCCCACAGCAGGGAGCGTCAGTTAGAACAAGCATTGCAAAACATTAGATGAGGATTATTGCCATTTCTTCAGAAATTTGCAATCTCCAAGGCATAGACTTCAGTTCCACTGAAGAACAACCTATCCTTTGTGGTTACAGTGAATAAAGCTTGTATAGCACCAAGGTCAGGGCTTTTTTGCAGGCAGAGGCTTCCCTGCATGGAAGTGCCTGTGAAAGCCCTGGCCAGCTCAATAAGTTCTTGCTTGCTGCTTAAGACCTAATTGGAGTTTGTGGTCTTACTCTAACGAACTTGGTCCACAACATTTATTTCCTCCTGATTCTTACAAAAGTTGTTGATTTTCTCATCCATCTGGTTCATGAACTATATGACCCTTATTCTGTATTTTTTTTCTGACATATTGCATGCCTCCATTTTATTTGGTTCCTTTTCTGAGGATTTCTTTCTTTTTGGGGGGGATGGTTCATTTCTCTATCTCCACATTTTTGCTCTAGATGTGGTCATGTGGGGCCTGTGGATACAAGAGTGGGCTTGGTAGCAGGTTGTGTGGTCACAGGCCACAGCTTCTTCTCAGGTGGTTGCTGCCAGTATCTGCTCCTCTGACAGTCATGGGGCAGTGGTTGCTTCCGCAGGGGCACTGCTCTTTGCGCAGTTGCAGTGTGGCTGCTCCTCACGTGGTCACAGACAGTGGTTCTTCCTTGTGCAGTCATGGACAGTTGCTGCTCCTCTAGAGGTTGCAAACAGTGTCTGCTAGTATGGCTGCTGGAGCGATTGTGGTGCCTGGGGCTTCTGTGGAATCCTCAACTGTTTATGTCCACAGTTGCGATGTCTAGGACTAATGCATCTGGCTGGTGGGAGGCAAGCACCCTCTGGAACTCCTAAGAGCCCTCACTGGGAGACTAGAGTCCTGGTATCTGTGGGTTGGCAGCCAAGGCAGCAGGTCCCTGGCCATAGTAGCTGTAAAATGCTGGTGGTACTGAGGGCCCCCTGGGTGGAGGTGAGAGTAAGCTCCCAGTCACAGCAGGTCTTCCCTTCAATATGGCATGACTTCTGCAGCAGAGCTGGTGTTCTGAGAGAGATTACAGCAGTAGCAGAGTGTTCCCAGCTATGCGAGTCTGGTCTGCCACTCCACAAGGTCCTGTGAAATCTAGTTGTCCCACACTCAGACACACACACACCACATGTCCACACACTGCCCTTTTTCTCCTTCTCAAACTCACACTCTCTCCCTCACTGCCATCCTCTTGGCCACTACCTTAGAATCCTCACACATCTTAAATATATTTTTATTGATTTCAGAGAGGAAGGGAAAAGAAGAGAGACAGAAATATCAATGATGTGAGAGAATGTATCCCACAACCTGGGCATGTGCCTTTTATCAGAATTGAACATGGGATCCTTCAGTCCACAGGCTGATGCTCTATCCGTTGAGCAAACTAGTTAAGGTTCTATAAATTATTCTTTATTTCAATTAGTATATGCCTACTCTCTGACTGATCCTTTTCAATGCATTTGAAATTCTCCCTAAGATTCTTGAAAGTCTCACTAAGTCCATTGAAGATCTCATTAAGATCTTTTAGCAAACTTATAACCAATGTTTTGAACTCCATATCCAATAGTTTGTTTGCTTCCCTTATTTTATTTCTGACATTGTTTCTCATCTCCACATTTTGGCTGCTTCCCTGTGTTTATTTCTATGTATTAGGTAGAGCTGCTATGTCTCCTGGAATTGATAGAGTAGATTTGTATAGTAGGCTGAGGCTAGTGCCAGATTTTGAGCCTCTCATTGATAGATTTGGGGCATGCTGATGCCAGCTGCTGATTTTTTTGGAGTGATTTTAGTAAAGTCTGAAGCCTGAGTTGGGAGGGCCATTCATATGGAAAAGCTTCTGAAAAGATCTTGGGTGGGATAGGATCTCACTGAATCACCAGGTAAGGGAAAAAGTATGGAATAGTTTCCATGCTGATGGAAACTCAGATATGGCTGCCAGTCAGCTCTGCAATAGGGGAGTCTCAGCATGGTAACAATGACTTCTGTGAGCACTTCTGTCTGGAAGAAAGCCACACCCATGGTCCTGCTCCAATGCCAGACAACCTGGTTCTTTAGATCCCTAGATCCTCCAAAGTTTCTGCTCAAAGGAAGCAGGGCCATATCAGTTCATGTGCATCCCCGGTCACCTGAGCTTGACACTCCAGTTGCACCTTGTGTGGGCTGAGGAACAGCTGGGTCTCCAGCAGCCTCCATGTCACTCAACCACAATTCCTGTTAATTTTTATAGCCCCAAGTATAGGGGTGTCTCTTCTTAGCTCTGTAACCCTGAGCTGGGGCATAGGGTATGGGGCTGGGACCCCTTGCTCCTCCTAGAAGACTTCTTTAAGCCAATATATCCCTCCTGATTAAAAACACATCACATGTGTTGGACCAGCTAGTTCCCTGCCTCTTTTACCAGTCTCGATGTACTTTCTACTTTACTTCACTGGTTGTAAGATGTCCATTCACCAAGCTTTCAGTGGTTCTGAATCATGATTGTTCAGTACTTTATTTGTAATTTCAAAGTGGTTGTGGGAAGCAGTGAGTGCTGGCATTTACCTGTACCACTATCTATAAATGAAAGTGTGCCTTCCCCACACACCACCCACATCTATAAAAAAAATGGTTTTCCTAAGTGGCAGCCCTGAGAAACTTTAAAATCATTTTTCATGGGAATTTTCAGCTGAAAATATATCAAGAACACCTTAATTGTAATATATTTATTTTATATTATTCATTGAAAAATAATTGTTAAAATTAATTTCAAAATATCATAGCATGTGGGGATGGTTCCCATTTTGGACACAAGCAGTAAATTGATTAATTGACATGACATTTTTTCTTTCTTTTTTAAAAATATATTTTTTATTGATTTCATAGAGGATTGGAGAGGAGAAGAGAGAGAGAAACATCAATGATGAGAGAGAATCATTGATTGACCACCACCTGCATGTCCCCTACTGGGGATGGAGCCTGCAACCCAAGCATGTGCTCTTGACCTGAATCAAACCTGAGACCCTTTTCAACTAAGGCCAACACTTTATCAACTAAGCCAAACCAGCTAGGGTATCATTTTTATTTTTTCATTGATATTCCATTTTATTCATATGTGTTTCCTGAACTTCCCCCATGTTTCCCTTTAGTTTCTGGAGCATCTTTAAAACAGCTGATTTAAAGTTTCTGGTACATATGGCATTAGATATTTTTTCAGAGACAGATGTTTCCTTTGAAGGGGAATAGTTTACTTTATATGCCTTGGGGGTTTTTTCTTGAAAACTTCATATTTGAAACTAACAATCTGATAATTCTGGAAATCAGATTCTACTCTTTCCTTCTACTCTTTAGAGCCATCTGGACACAAAAAAGAGAAAATGCATTTTTTATGAGCAAGATGCTCTGGTCTTTGTGAATACCATATAGTTACCAGAGAAAGTTCTACTTTTCTATCTTCCTTCTCAGAATCTATGGTTAACAGTGCAACATCACAAGAACCACTGTGGCAGCTGTCATCATTTCATAATCTATGGGCAAGATGATCTATATATATAAAAGCCTGAGCAACCTTTACGACAGATGACCAGATGACTGGATGACCATCCAGTAGCTATAACATGCACTGACAATCAGGGAGAAGATTTTAAATGCAGGAGCTGACCCCTGGTGCTCAGTGCACTTCCACAGCCAACCTCCCATGGTCCTAATCCACTGGCTGTCTGACCCGCATCAGCCCTGGTCACTGGCCAGGCCGAGGGACCCTACCTGTGCACAAATTCGTGCACTGGATCTTTAGTAGGAACGTAATTATTGGATTGTGGGAGGTGGAACATAATTATTGGGTGTGGGAGCTCAGAATCTGGAAGGATAGTAAACTGCAGAACTGCAATTGAGAAATACTTATAAAGTCACAATTCTATAAATTCTTGATTTACCAAAGGATAACCCTGGCTCAAGAAACAAGGAGGAGCAATTATTCAACTTACAAAATCAAAAGAGAGGAAAGCAGTGGAGCCACAGATTTATGAAGAAAAGCCACTATCAAGATCCTCCCAACCTCAACTTTCTTTGGTTTCAGCCAATGGTTTGCCTAAACCTTAATTTTTGAGCAAGCAGAAGATTTAAATAAAGTACTGGTAATTATATTGGTGCTCCATTATAGAAATATCTATGTAATTGTTTTGGAAAGATGAGGGGTATTTTGGTTCTTAGCAAGAGTCATCAAGTTCCACCAACGTTTTCTTCATGTTACTATAAAAATTTATCTCAATTTTTAAATAAAAAGTATTTTGACATACTAGGCAGCACATGTAGTTTATTTATATATTCCTCCACTTTCTCCTCTTCCTGGCTGTTCAGAGTAAGAACTGGAAATGGTTGGTGGTATGGTGACATTGACATATAATCTCATCAAATTCTAATTTCTGAATTTTTTTGTGGTAAATACATTTTAATAAATTTTTATCCTTTCAAATCCTTGTAATTAGGATTAGATCCTAATGGATTAGACCCTAGGATTAGATCCTATGATGCAGAATAATTGCCACTTTTCCTTTTTATTTTACTTTTTACTAGGGGCCCAGTGCACAAAAATTTGTGCACTCGGCGGGGGTGGGAGAGTACTTAATCCCAGCCTGTGCTCTCTCACAGTTTGGGACCCTGGAATCCATTGGGGCACACAGCACACATGGAGGGCCCACCTCCGTGTGTGCTGTGTGCCCCGATTGCACCGATTTCCAGACCTCAGCCTCAGGGGCAGAGCTGGCTTGGATCCTCCGCCCCGAGTCTGCCCAGCCACCTGGAATCCATTGTGGGGGCACGGGCTCCTCCGTGAGTGCCCATGCCCCTGTGATCACGGATCTACTTCCAGTCCACAGGGCAGTTGGGGGCCTGGGCTGGCGTGCTCCCCCAGGCCCCGGCTGCCCTGCCACCTGAAATCCATTGCAGGGGCACGGGCACTCACGAAGGCATGTGTGCCCATGCCCCCCGATCACGGATCTACTTCCAGGCTGCCATGGGTTGCTTTGGGGGCTGGCAGAGGTGCGGGGCGGCAGGCGGCTCACTCCTCCCACCCACCCCCACTTCCCCTCCCGTGTGGCCTGCAGGAACGCAACAGATGGCGGTGGCAGACACAGGGAGGCTGTCCGCCGCTTCTGTGGGTTGCTTTGGGGGCCGGCGGAGGTGCAGGGCAGCAGGCGGCTTGCTCCTCCCGCCCCCTGCCCCGCCCCTCCCATGTGGCCTGCAGGTATGCTAACCAAGATAGTGGCCAGCAGTCACAGAGCCAGAGCAAGCAGAAGGCTTCGTTTCCCTGGTGATGGAGGAAGCTGCCTGCCCAGGCAGGCTGTGGCTTCCACTCAATGCAACAAAGTTTCAATTGTAGAAGATAAATAAATCCCAGATAACTGCTTCCAGCGAGCCTCGCTGGGAGCTTGGGTTGCTGGGGCACTTGGCCAGACTGCAAACAGTCATCAGCCCCTCACCCAGGATGGTCCCACCCTCATGGGGTGAGAGGGTCCCTACTTGGAGGGGATTGGGCAGCCTGAAAATGGCCCTTAGCTCCTCACCCAGGCTGGACAGGCACCCCAGCAGGACCCCTATCTGATACAGGACAACCTTCAGGGCAAACCAGCCGGTCCCCACCCATGCATCAGGCCTCTATCCTATATAATAAAGGGTAATATGCAAATTGATCCTAATAGCAGAATGACTGGGAATGACTGGTCAATATGACACACACTGACCACCAGAGGCAGATGCTCAATGCAGGAGCTGTCCCTGGTGATCAGTGCCCTCCTACAGGGCGAGCTCTGCTCAGCCACAAGCCAGGCTGACTGCTTCCAGTACAGCGGTGGTGGTGAGAGCCTCTCCTGACTCAGCAGTGCTAAGGATGTCCTACTACAGCTTAGGCCTGCTTCTTGCTGGCAAGTGGACATCTCCCGAGGGCTTCCGGGGTGCTAGAGGAATGTCTGACTGCCAGCTTAGGCCCAATCACCCCGGAAGCAGGTCTAAGCCAGCAGGTGGCCATCCCCTGAGGGTTCCCAGACTGTGAGAGGGCACAGGCAGGGCTGAGGAACCCCTCTGAGTGCACAAATTTTGGGGCACTGGGCCTCTAGTCTAATAATAAAAGTACATATTTATTGTGTGCTTATGACAAAATAATATGTGCAATATGCTCACCATGATGATGAAGGTTTTGTGAAGTTTTAGTCTATAGGATATGGACATTTGCTTGATTGCCTAAAAGATTTAGTTATTTTAGAGTGATATCAGAAAATGGCAATGTAAAAGGTTCTTTTCTTCTTCCCCCTTAAAGTTTCAACAATTTAAATAGCTATAATATAACAAAGGATTACTTGCTCAATATACAAGCATATCTGAGGTATTTGCACCTTGAAACATCTGAAGGTGGGCAAGTGGGAATGAGCCAGGTAAATGAGAAAGGTAAACACCTGAGATGGGCCAAAGATGCAGCCTGTAGTCTCCTCCTAGATGGAAAAGAAATCAGGTTGCTACTGATGGTGCCTTCAGCCATGAGCAGTAGAGGGAAATACAGTGAGCATTCCTGCAGGAGTGGTCAGTATTCCCTGCAATTGAACCCAGTGACCTGGCAGAAATTAATCACAGAGGTCGTGCCATCCTTGTATGGCAAGCACCATTTGAAACAGAAAAACAATGTTATGGAACCTGATCAATATCACCTAAACTTTCTGAGCTAGTAGCAGGTCCCAGAGAAAGCTGAAGCAATATATGCCAAGTTGCGAGCACATCTGAAAACTTGAGAACTGCTACTACAGAAACACTTTCCTCCAGAGTGACAGGACAGGAACACTGTAATTTAAAGCAGGTTTGGATGGAGATTCAGAAGGGAGACTGTAGAGATCTGCCAGCCATCATTACTAGGAGAACAGAGCAACTAAGGTAACACATCAGCTTCCCCCAGCTAATCCTATCCCTACACATCACATTCAGCCAATAACAAGATGACCTGAACCTAAAGGAAATGTCTACTTTCCCAGAAAACACAGCACATTTACCACCACCCCACAGAGGTCTAGAAAAACCATAGCACTTCAGAGAACTAAAAATTTTGCACTTCAGTGCCACCTACTAGAAAAATAATAGAGAGACTCTATCACTCTACTAGAGAAATACCACTATACATAAATGCTTAGAGAAGAAATTCATCAAATACCATGTATAGCCAAGGTAACAAGGCAGCTCAGAAAGAAAATATAACATCTAAAAAATAAACATAAAGACATGTAAATGTGTGATTGCGTTTTTCTAGGAATATGTCCGTTTTGTCAAGGTTGTCCAGTTTGTTGGAATAGAGTTGTTCATAGTATTTTTTGTGATCTTTTGTATCTTTGTAGGTCAGTTGTTACTTCATCTTTTTCTTTTCTGATTTGTTTATTTGTGTCCTCTTCTTTGTTTCTTGGTGTGTCTGGCAAGAGATTCATAAATTTTGTTTATCCTTTCAAAGAAACAGCTCTTGGTTTCATTGATTTTTTGTATTGTTTTTGTTTGTCAATTTTGTCTCTATGTCATTTATTTCTGCTCTGATCTTTATTCTTTCTTTCTTTCTACATACTCTGGCTTTTCTTGTTGCTTTTTTGTTATAATTCTTTAAGTTGTAGGGTTAGATAACTTATTACAAGTTTTTCTTGTTTTTTGAGGTAGGTCTGTAGAACTATAAACTTACCTCTCAAGACTGCTATCACTTGTCCCATAGATTTTGGATTGTGTTTTCATTGTCATTTGCTTTTAGGATATTTTTTATTTCTTCTTTGATCTCTCTGGTAACCCATTCATTATTTGATAGCATGCTATTTAACCTTCAAGTGCTTGATTGTTTTTATTGTAGTTGATTTCTAACTTTATGCCACTGTGATCTGGGAAGATGTTTGATATGATTTGTAGAGACTTAGCCTGTATGCTAATATATGTTATGATTTGAAAATGTCCCATGTACACTTTAGAAGAATGTATATTCTGTAGCTCTGTTGTGAAATGTTCTGAAGATGTCAATCAAATGAGTCATTTAGGATGGCTGCTTCTTTATTGATTTTATGTCTAGAAGAATTATCCAGTGTTGTCAATGGGATATTAAATCCTCTAATATTAATGTATTGCTGTTGATCTCTCCCCTGATTTCATCCAGAAGATTTTTTTATCTATTTGGGTGCCTGTATGTTTACCAGAATTATAGTCTTGTGTTGTATCAATCCCTCTAATAATATGCAGTGGCCTTTATTGTCTCTAGTTATAGGCTTCATTTTGAGGTCTATTTTGCCAGATATAAGTTTTGGACCTCAGTTTTTTTCATCTCCATTTGCCTGAAGAATTTTTTCATCCATACACTTTCAGTCTGGAGTCCTTGGTTCTGAAGTAGATCTCTTGTAGACAGCATATATATGGGGTCATGTTTTCTTATCCATTTAGCCATCCTATGTCTTTTGACTTGAGCATTTAATTCATTTACATTTATGGTTATTTTTTTAGATAATTGTTTGTTGCCATTTTGAATATTTATGCCTGTGTTTCTTTCTCCCTTTCTATTTCTTCTTTTTACAGAAGTCCCTTCAGCATTTCTTGCATTGCTGGCTTGGTGGTAATAAACTCCCTTAGTCCTTTTTTTCTTTTTCTTTTTTTGCTTGTACAGCTCCTAATTTCATCTTAAATTTTAAATGATAGACTTGCTGGATAGAGTATTCTTGGATTCAGTACCTTGCTTTGCATCACTTTGAATACTTTCTTCCATTCTGTTCTGGCCTGATATGTTTCTGTTGAGAAATCATTTGATAGTCTAATGAGAGGTCCCTTGTAGGTAAAAGAGTATTGTGGGGCCCAGTGGTGCAGCCTCTCAGATCTTGAACTGATGCCCTTACGTGAATTATTTGGGCTGTCCTGATTTATCTGAGTCTTGAATGCTATTATTTTGTTCGTGAATGAAGTTTTCTCTCAGGTTGTTTATGTGATTCAACACTCATCATGCAAGCTGTTGTGGATGTTCTTGAGGTTCCAATCCTGTGGCGAGGGTCACCTGGGAGTTCCCACTGGTGTGGGACTCACTGGTAGGTCCAGAGCCTGCTGCCAGTGGCAGGAGATGTACTCTGTGGCTCACTGTGCAGTCCAGGATGATGTACAAGGCCAGTCTGTGTGGTGGTGAGCCTGCACTCCTGGACACAGCTGCTTTCTCCTTCAATGTGGTATTTTTTCCAACTATTAACATTTTTATTAATTTATTTTACAGAGGAATATAAAAAGGGAGACAAAGAAACATTGATTTGTCATTTCACTTATTTTTGCAATTATTGGTTGATTCTTGTATGTGTCCTTACTTGGGATCAAACCAGAAATCTTGGTATATTGAAACAATGTTCTAACCAACTGAGCTACCTAACCAAGGCTATAGATTAATAATTACTAATGTTAAATTATCTACCAATGAGCAAGACATATTTTTTCAATTCTTTGTAACTCTCCCATATTTTTCACAATGTCTTATTATTTTTAATATATATGTCATTAACCTCCCTTATTATTCCTAAGTATTTTATTCTTTTTAATGAAATTACTTTCTTAGTTTTCCTTTCTGTTTTTTTAGGGTATAGAAATGCAACCTATGTTTGCATATTAACTTTATACCCTGAAACTTTATTAGGTTTTTTCCAATAGTGTTTTTGGATAAAATCATGAGCATTTTTAATATTAAAAATTATGCCATCCACCATCTTCCTTTCCAATCTTTCTTTCCAATCTGGATATCTTTGATATTGTTTTCTTTTATGATTGGTTTAGCTAGGACTTCCAATACTATGTCAAATAATAGTGATGAAAATGGATAATCATTTCAAGTTACTGATCTTAGAGACAAAGCTTTCAGTTTTTGACCATTAAACAGAGTACTGGCTGTGTGTTTTACAAATATGCCTTTATTATGATTCAACATCATAAATGGAGATTGAATTTTGTAAAATGCTCTTCCTGCATTTATTTGGGATCATATTTTTATTATTTTTTGTCATGTTGGATTATTACTTTGGTTTATTTGCAGATGTTAAATCATCCTTATATTTCTGAAATAAACATTCCTGAGGACATGTTAAGGGTTAAAAAAGAGGAGAGAAAGAGAGAGACAGAGAGAGAGAGAGAGAGAGAAAGAGAGAGAGAGAGAGAGAGAGAGAGAGAGAGAGAGAGAGAGAGAGAGAGATGAATTGCCTCCAGTACATGTCCCAACTGTATTGAACACAATGTTTTTGATGAATTTTGGGAGAAATTCTAACTGACTAAGCTACCAGACTGGGGCTATTTCTCTTTCTTGATGTTGCCTTTGTCTGGTTTGCATCAAGGTAATGTTTTCCTTGTAAAATAAGTTCAAAAGTATCCTTTCAATGTTTTGTAAGCGTTGGAGAAAATTAGTATTAAACTTTCTTTAAATAGTTGGTAGAATTTCCAAGTGGAACTATCTATTTCCTTAGGAGTGCATATATCCTTTTTGATTAGTGTTTCTGTTTTCTTGGGATATATTATTAGAAGTGAAATTACTGGGTCAAATGAAAGTCCATTTTTAGCTTTCTGAGAAAACTCCATACTGTTTTCCACAGTGGCTGCACCAGTCTGCATTCCCACCAGCAGTATAGGAGGGTTCCTTTTTCTACACATTCTTGCAAGCACTTGTTTATTGATTTGTTGATGATAGCCATTCTTACAGGCATGATATGGTATCTCATTTTTTTTATTTGCATCTCTTTGATGATAAGTGACTTTAAATATGTCTTCATATGTCTCTCAGCCTTCCGTATGTCCTCTTTTGAAAAGTGTCTATTTCGGTCCTTTACCCATTCTTTCCCCTTTATTGATTAAGATATTGCAAATGTGTCCTTATCGCCCCAATGTCCTCTCATTCCCTGATCCTGCCCACAACCTCACCCCCTATTGTCCACATTCATCGCTTCTGCTTATGTGCATGCATACACGTGCTTTGGTTGATCTCTTCCCCTCACTCCATCTGTTCTACTTCCCTCTGAGTTTTGAGCATCTGTTAGGTGCTTTTCTGTCTCTACAGCAGTTTTTGTTCATCGGTTTCTGTTGTTCATTATAATACACAAATGAGTGACAGCATGTGATATTTATCTTTCTCTGACTAATTTCACTTAGCGTAATGCTCTCTAGCTCCATCCATGCTGTTGCAAATGGTAGGAGTTCCTTCCTTTTTACAGCAGCATTGTGTTCCATTGTGTAGATGTGCTATAGTTTTTTAATCCATTCATCTACTGATGGGCACTTAGGCTGATTCCAAATCTTAGCTATGGTAAATTGTGCTGCTATTTACATGGGGATGCATATATCTTTTCTGATTGGTGTTTCTGGTTTCCTGGGATCTATTCCTAAAAGTGGGATCAAAGGGTCAAACAGAAGTTCCATTTTTAGTTTTTTGAGGAAACTCCATACTGTTCTCCACAGTGGCTGCACCAATTTGCATTCCCACTAGCAGTGCAAGAGGATTCCTTTTTCTCCACATCCTTGTCAGCATTTGTCATTTGTTGAATTGTTAATGAGAGCCATTCTGACATGTGTGAGATGGAACTACATTGTCATTTTGATTGTCATCTCTTGGATGATTAGTGACTTGGAGCATGTTTTTATGTGTATCTCAGCCTTATGTATGTCCTCTTTCAAAAAGTGTCTATTTAGGTCCGTTGCCCATTTTTTTACTGTGTTATCTTCCTTTTGTTAAGTTTTATGAGTTCCCTGTAAATGTAAATGTGTCCCATAGATTTTGGGTTGTTGTGTTTTCATTGTCATTTGTGGCCATGATGGTTTTTATTTCTTCTTTGATCTCTTTGGTAACCCAATCATTGTTTAATAGCATGCTACTTAGCTACCAGGTATTTGATTTTCTTCATGTTTTGAATTGTAGTTGATTTCCAATTTTATCCCATTGTGATCTGAAAAGATGCTTGATATAATTTTTTTTAATTTTTTATTACATACAGTTTGACAAATATTAGTACATATATCTCTTTTTTCCCTGCCCTTCCCCCCGCCTAGCCTACCCCCCAGTGTTCTGAATCCATTGGTTATACTTAAATGCATGCATAAAAGTCCCTTGGCTGTTCTGTTACCCACCCCCCCCACCCCGCCGCCAACATCCCTGTCCTTGTTGCTGTAATTTGGCAGTCTTTTTGATATAATTTTTATCTTCTTGAATTTGAAGAGATTTTTCCCGTGCCCCTATATGTGACCTATTTTGAAAATGTCCTATGTGTAGTTTCATTCAATGTATATTTTGTGGCTTTGGGGTGAAATGTTCTGAAGATGTCAATTAATTCCATCTGTTCTAGTGAGTAATTTAGGATTAATATTACTTTATTGATCTTTTGTTTTGAGGATTTGTCTAGCAGTGTTAGTGAGGTATCTATGTATCTGTGTATTTATTTATTATTGGAAAAGGAGAATAGATAGCAGATTGGCCTGAGTTGGTGATTGGAATTAAGCTATTAGTATAAGAGAACAAGTGAGAAGAGGAAAAACAGAAAATAAACAGAAAACAAATTAACAAACAACAGCCTTAACTGGTTTTGCTCAGTGAACTGAAGGGTCTGGGATTCAATTCCGGTCAAGGGCATGTACCTTGGCTGTCGGAACATCACCTGTAGAGGGTGTGCAGGAGGCAATTGATTGATGTTTCTTACCCATCGATGTTTCTAACTCTCTATTCCTCTCCTTTCCCTCTGTAAAAATTCAATAAAATATATTTTTAAAAAACAAGACAGAAAAAAAGAAAAAGGAGAAAAGGGAATAAAATTGTCTTGTGAAGTAAGGGAAGAGAAAAGTATGCATGTACTTGGAGCATGGGAGAGTAAATTAGATATATAAGTAAGGCCAATTTTTACAGCGAGATCAATTCTTTTAACAGGGAGTTAAAAGAAAAGCTAGAGAAAAACTTAAGCAGGAACAGTGAAAGAAAAACAGGATGAAAAAGGGGGAAAGTGAGGAAGAGAATGTTGGCATGAAAAAAAAATTGAGATAGAGTAAAATAATGCTAAAAATAAAGAAAAATAGAATGTAAAACACTAATCCCAAAATAAAATAAAAAAATAAAGTAGAACTTTTTTTATTTTTTTATTATTATAACTTAAGATATTACAAAGAACAGTACATACATTTCTTTTTTTCCCCCTTCTACTTTCTCCAGTCCTCCCCTACCACCAGTGTCTTGTGTCCATTGGTTATACTTATCAGGATACATAAAAGTCCTTTCATCGATCTCTTTCCCGTCCCCACCAACCCTTTCTGGCTTTCCTGCTATAGTTTGACAGTCTGTTGAATGCTGCTCTGCTTCTGTGTCTAATTTTTGTTTATCAGTTTACAAGGGGCCCGGTGCACAAAAATCTGTGCACTTGGTGGGGTCCCTCAGCCCAGCCTGTGCGTCTCGCAGTCTGGGACCCCTCGGGGGATGTCCACCTGCTGGCATGCCTGGCCAGCCTGGGTGAGAGCCTGATGGCTGTTTGCAGGCTGGCCAAGCCCCCCAGTGGGAACCCTCACTCCATGGGGGTGTGG
The DNA here is from genome assembly GCA_004026665.1 of Murina feae. Taxonomy (NCBI): domain Eukaryota; kingdom Metazoa; phylum Chordata; class Mammalia; order Chiroptera; family Vespertilionidae; genus Murina; species Murina feae. The sequence continues at coordinate 20,461 of PVJC01006226.1, read as the reverse complement.
CCAGCCTGGGTGAGGGGCTGAGGGCCGTTTTCAGGCTGCCCACAGCCCGTTCAAGGTTCGGGTCCCCACTGGGGTGCCCGGCCAGCCTGGGTGAGGAGCTGAGGGGCGTTTTCAGGCTGCCCACAGCTCCCATTGACCCAAGGTCCCAGCCAGGCTGGCTTGAATCAGGTTTCTGGGGTTTATCTTCTATAATTGACACACTGTTACTTTGAGCTGAGGTACGAAGCCTCCTGTTTGCTTCAGCTCCGTGGCTTCTATGATTGAAACATTACCTTTAGCAGAGCCCCGGCTGGCCTAGGCAGGCAGTTCACTCCTGTTGCAACGGAAGCCTCTTGTTTATTCTAGCTCCATGGCTGCCGGCTGCCATCTTGGCTGGGTTAATTTGCATACAGCTGCTCTGATTGGCTGGTCGGCATGGCTTAGGTGTCTTGGAGTGATGGCTAATTTGCATATTACTCTTTTATTAGATTAGATAATGGTCTTTATTATTCATAGATGAGTGATGTCATGTGGTATTTTTCTTTCATTGACTGGCTCATTTCACTTAGCATAATGCTCTCCAGTACCATCCATGCTGATGCAAATGGTAAGAATTGCTTCTTTGTTTACAGCAGCATAGTATTCCATTGTGTAGATGCACCACAGTTTTCTAATTAATTCATCTGCTAATGGGCACTTAGGCTGTTTCCAGATCTTAGCTATGGTAAATTGTGCTGCTCTGAACATAGGGGTGCATATATCCTTTCTGATTGGTGTTTCTGGCTTCCTGGGATATATCCCTAGAAGTGGGATCACTAGGTCAAATGACAGTTCCATTTTTAAATTTTTGAGGAAACGCCATACTGTCTTCCATAGTGCTTGCACCAGTCTGCATTCCCACCAGCAGTGCAAGAGGGTTCCTTTTTCTCCGCATCCTTTCCAACACTTGTCATTTGTTGATTTGTTGATGATAGCCATTCTGACAGGTGTGAGATGGTACCTCATTGTTGTTTTGATTTGCATCTCTCGGATGATTAGTGACTTTGAGCATGTTTTCATATCTCTCTTGGCTTTCTGACTGTCTTCTTTTGAAAAGTGTCTATTTCGGTCCTTTGCCCATTTTTTGATTGGATTGCTTATCTTCCTTTTGTTAAGTTGTATGAGTTCCCTATTAATGTTGGAGATTAAACCTTTATCAGAGATAACATTGGCAAATATGTTCACCCATGCAGTGGGCTTTCTTGTTGTTTCATTGATGGTTTCTTTTGCTGTGAAGTGTAGACGAGGAAAGACCAATAGTTCTTGGCTCCTTTGTCAAATATTAATTGAGCATATTGGTTCAGGTTGATTTCTGTGTTCTCTACTCTGTCCCATTGGTCTATATGTCTATTCTTGTTGTAGTACCAGGCAGTTTTGAGCACTGTGGTTTGTAATACAGCTTGATATCTGGTATTGAAATCCCACCTACTTTGTTCTTCTTTCTCAGGACCGCTGCAGCTACTTGGGGTCTTTTTTTATTACATATGAATTTTTAAAGAGTTTTTTCTAAGTCTGTGAAATATGCCATTGGCATTTTGATGGGGAGTGCATTGAATTTATAAATTGCTTTGGGTAGTATGGACATTTTAATGATATTGATCCCACCAATCCATGAACATAGTATATCTTCCATCTGTTTATGTCTTCTTCTATCTCTCTTTTTCAATGTCCTCTAGTTTTCTGAGTAGAGGTCTTTTACCTCTTTAGTAAGTTTATTGCTAGGTATCTTAATTTTCTTGGTGTGATGGTAAATGGGATTGCTTTTTTAGTCTCTCTGTAAGTACACTATTGGTGTGTATAAATTCCATAGATTTCTTGGCGTTAATTTTGTATCCTGCTACATTGCCGAGTTCATTTATTAAGTCAAATAATCTTTTTATAGTCTTTAGGGTTTTTATGTACAATATCATGCCATCTATGAATAAGGACAGTTTCACTTCTTCTTTTCCAATTTTGATGCCTTTTATTTCTTCTTCTTGTCTAATTTCAATGACTAATATTTCCAGTAATATGTCGAACAGGAGTGGGGAGAGTAGGCATCCCTGTCTTCTTCCTGTCCTAAGGGGAAATTGTTTTAGTTTTATGACCATTGAGTATGATGTTGGCTGTGGGTTTGTCATATATGGCTTTTATTATGTTGAGGTTTGATCCTTCTATTTCCACCTTGCTGAGAGTTTTTATCAAAAATGGGTGCTGTATTTTGTCAAATGCTTTTTTCTGCATCAATTGATATGACTATGTGGTTTTATCTCTCAATTTCTTTATGAGATGTATCATGTTTATTAATTTGCAGATATTGTACCATCCTTGCATCCCTGAGATAAATCTTACTTGGTCATGGTGTATGATATTTCTGATGTACTGCTCAATCCGATTTGCTAGGATTTTGTTGAGGATTTTGGAATCTATGTTCATGAGGGATATTGGCCTATAATTCTCTTTCATTGGGTTGTCTTTATCTGGTTTTGGTATTAAGGTAATGCTGACTTCACAGAATGAGCTTTGATGTGTTCCTTCTTCTTGAATTTTTTTGGAATAGTCTGTGGAGGATTGGTTTTAGTTCTTCCTTGAATATTTGGTAAAACTTCGCTGTGAAGCCATCTGATCCCTGGGTTGTGTTTGCGGAAGCTTTTTGATTATTGCTTCAATTTCTTCCATAGGTTTTGGCCTATTCAGATTTTTAGATTCTTCCTGATTGAGTTTTGGAAGGTTGTATTTTTCTAGGAATATGTCCATTTCTTTGAGGTTGTCCAGTTTCTTGAAATAGAGTTATTCAAAGTATTTTTAATAATCCTTTGTATTGCTGTGGGGTCTGTTGTTATTTCTCCTCTTTCATTTCTGATTTTCTTTATTTGCATCCTCTCTCTTTGCCTCTTGGTGAACCTGGATAGGTTTATCCTTTTAAAGAACCAGCTCTTGGTTTTGTTGATCTTACGTATTGTTTTTTTGGTTTCTATGACGTTTATCTCTGTTCTGATCTTTATTATTTCCATCCTTCTGCATACACTGGGCTTTTCTTGATGCTCTCTTTCTAAATCTTTGAGTTGTAAGTTTAGGTAATTTATAATCATTGTTTCTTGTATTTTTGTAGTAGGATTGTACAGCTATGAACTTCCCTCTCAAGACTGCTTTCACTGTGTCCCATAGGTATTTTTTTTTTAATTTTAGTTAAACAATTTATTCTTTTATTATTATTATTACATAAAGTTTTACAAAGATTAGTACATATATCTCTTTTTCCCCCTGCCCTTCCCCCAGCTTCCCCTACACCCCAGTGTTTTGTGTCCATTAGTTATGCTTCAATGCATGCACCAAAGTCCCTTGGCTGATCTATTACCCCCCCCCCAATGTTCCTGTCCTTGTTGCTATAATTTGACAGTCTGTCTGATGCTGCTCTGCCTCTGTATCCATTTTTGTTCCCAAGTTTATAATGGTTATTATTATCCATAGATGAGTGAGGACATGTGGTATTTTTCTTTTATTGACTGGCTTATTTCACTTAGCATTATGTTCTCCAGCTCCATCCATACGCCTGCAAATGCCAAGAACTCCTTCCTTTATACAGCAGCATAGTATTCCATTGTGTAGATGTACCACAGTTTTTAATCCATTCATCTGTTGATGGGCACTTAGGCTGTTTCCAAATTTTAGCTATGGTAAATTGTGCTGCTATGAACATAGGGATGCATATGTCCTTTCTGATTGGTGTTTCTGATTTCTTAGGATATATTCCCAGAAGTGGGATCACAGGGTCAAAAGGGAGATCCATTTTTAATTTTTTGAGGAAACTCCATACTGTTCTCCACAGTGGCTGCACCAGTCTGCATACCCACCAGCAGTGCACGAGGGTTCCTTTTTCTCCGCATCCTCTCCAGCACTTGTCGTTTGTTGATTTGTTGATGATAGCGATTCTGACAGGTGTGAGATGGTACCTCATTGTTTTCTTGATTTGCATCTCTCAGATGATTAGTGACTTTGAGCATGTTTTCATATGTCTCTTGGCTTTCTGAATGTCGTCTTTTGAAAAGTGTCTGTTTAGGTCCTTTGCCCATTTTTTGATTGGATTGTTTGTCCTCTTTTTGTTCATTTGTATGAGTTCCCTATAAATATTGGAGATTAAACCTTTATCAGTGATAACATTGTCAAATATGTTCTCCCATGTAGTGGGTTTTTTTGTTGTTTTGTTGCTGGTTTCTTTTGCTGTGCAGAAGCTTTTGATTTTGATAAAGTCACATGTTTATTTTCTCTTTAGTTTCCAATGCCCTAGGGGCTGTATCGGTGAAGAAACCGCTTTGGCATATGTCTGAGATTTTGTTGCCTTTGTATTCCTCTAGTATTTTTATGGTTTCCCATTTTATGTTTAAGTCCTTTATTCATTTTGAGTTTATTTTTGTGTATGGTGTGAGTTGGTGGTCTAGTTTCATTTTTTTGCATATATCTGTCCAATTTTCTCAGCACCATTTATTGAAGAGGCTGTCTTGATTCCATTGTATGTTCTTGCCTCCTTTGTCAAATATTAATTGAGCATATTGATTTGAGTCGATTTCTGGGCTCTCTATTCTATTCCATTGATGTATATGTCTATTCTTGTGCCAGTACCAGGCAGTTTTGAGAACAGTAGCTTTATAATACAGCTTGATATCTGGTATTGAGATCCCTCCTACTTTTTTCTTCTTTCTCAGGACCGCTGCAGCTATTCGGGGTCTTTTTTTATTCCAGATGAATTTTTGGAGAGTTCATTCTAGGTCTGTAAAATATGCAGTTGGTATTTTAATGGGGATTGCGTTGAATTTATAGATTGCTTTGGGTATTATTGACATTTTAATGATATTGATTCTACCAATCCATGAACATGGTGTGTTCTTCCATCTGTTTATGGCTTTCTCTATCTCTTTTTTCAACGTTCTGTAGTTTTCTGAGTAGAGGTCTTTTACCTCTTTAGTTAAGTTTATCCCTAGGTATCTTAATTTATTTGGTGTGATGGTAAATGGGAGTGTTTTTTTAGTCTCTCTTTCATTACGTTCATTATTGGTGTACAAAAATGCCATAGATTTCTTGGCATTAATTTTGTATCCTGCTACATTGCCGAATTCATTTATTAAGTCCAATAGTTTTTTGATGGAGTCTTTAGGGATTTTTCTGTACAATATCATGTCATCTGCGAATAAGGACAGTTTTACTTCTTTTTCAATTTGGATGCCTTTTATATCTTCTTCTTGTCTAATCACAATGGCTAATACTTCCAGTACTATGTCGAACAGGCGTGGTGAGAGTGGGCAACCCTGTCTTGTTCCTGTTCTAAGGTGAAATGGTTTTAAATTTTGCCCATTGATTATGATGTTGGCTGTGGGTCTGTCATAAATAGCTTTTATTATCTTTAGGTAAGGTCCTTCTATTCGTACCTTGCTGAGAGTTTTTATCAAGAACGGGTGCTGGATTTTGTCAAATGCTTTTTCTGCATCAATTGATATGATTAAGTAATTTTTATCTTTTAATTTGTTTATGTGATGTATCACATTTTTTGATTTGCCGATATTGTACCATCCTTGCATCCCTGGGAAAAATCCTACTTGGTCGTGGTGTATGATCTTTCTGATGTACTGTTGGATCTGATTTGCTAGGATTTTGTTGAGGATTTTGGCATCTATGATCATGAGGAATATTGGCCTATAATTCTCTTTCATTGTGTTGTTTTTGTCTAGTTTTCGTATTAGGGTAATGCTGGCTTCATAGAATGAGTCTGGAAGTATTCCTTCCTCTTGAATTTTTTTGAATAGTCTGAGGAGGATAGGTTTCAGATATTCCTTACATGTTTGGTAAAACTCCCCTGTGAAGCCATCTGGCACCGGGCTTTTGTTTGCTGGGAGCTTTTTTATTACTGCTTCAATTTCTTCCATAGTGATTTGCTTATTGAGATTTTTAGATTATTCCTGATTGAGTTTTGGAATGTTGTACTTTTCTAGGAATATGTCCATTTCCTCAAGCTTGTCCAGTTTGTTGGAGTAGAGTTGTTCATAGTATTCTTTTACAATCCTCTGTATTTCTTTAGGGTCTGTTGTTATTTCTCCTTTTTCATTTCTGATTTTGTTTATTAGGGTCCTCTCTCTTGGCTTCTTGGTGAGCCTGGCTAGAGGTTCATCAATCTTGTTTATCCTTTCAAAGAACCAGCTCTTGGTTTCATTGATCTTTTGTATTGTCTTCTTGGTCTCCATGTCATTTATCTCCGCTCTGATCTTTATAATTTCCTTCCTTCTGCTTACACTGGGCTTTTCTTGTTGCTTTCCTTCTAAATCTTCGAGTTGCAGAGTTAAGTAATTTATTATCATTGTTTCTTGTTTTCTACAGTAGGTTTGTAGAGCTATGAACTTCCCTCTCAAGACTGCTTTCACTGTGTCCCATAGATTTGGATTGTTGTGTTTTCATTGTCGTTTGTTGCAATGATGTTTTTTATTTCTTCTTTGAATTCTGTTGTAACCCCGTCATTGTTTAATAGCATGCTGTTTAGTCTCCATGTGTTTGATTTTTTTGGATTATTTTTATTATAATTGATTTCCAGTGTTATGCCATTGTGATCTGAGAAGATGCTTAATATGATTTCTATCTTCTTGAATTAGAAGAGACTTTGCCTGTGCCCCAATATATGGTCTATCTTTGAGAATGACCCATGTGCACTTGAGAAGAATGTATATTCTTTGGCTTTGGGGTTAAGTGTTCTGAAGATGTCTATTAGGTCCATCTCCTCTAGTGAGTCATTTAAGATTGATGTTTCTTTACTGATTTTTTGTTTAGAGGATTTGTCCAATGGTGATAGTGGGGTATTAAAGTCCCCCACTATGATTTTATTGTTGTCCATCTCTCCCTTGATATCCTCCAGAAGTTTTTTTTATGTATTTGGGCGCTCCTTTATTTGGTGCGTATATGTTTACCAGAGTTATTTCTTCTTGTTGAATGGCTCCCTTTAGTATAATGAATTGGCCTTCCTTATCTCTTTTTATGTCTTTCACTTTGAGGTCTAGTATGTCAGATATAAGTATTGCTACCCCAGATCTTTTTTCATTTCCTTGGGCTGCAAAAATTTTTTCCACCCTTTCACTATCAGTCTGTGTGCATCTTTTTTTCTGAAGTGGGTTTCCTGTAAACAGCAGATATGTGGGTCATGTTTTCTTATCCACTCATTTACCCTATGTCTTTTGATTGGTGCGTTGAATCCATTTACATTTAAAGTTATTATTGATAAATACTTGTTTGTCGCCATTTTTATTCTTTACCCCTGTGTTCCTTCTTCGTTTCCTATTTTTTATTTTCTACAGTAGGCCTTTTAACATTTCTTGCATTGCTGGTTTGGTAGTAACAAACTCCCTTAGCCCTTTTTTGTCTGTGAAGCTCCTAACTTCACCCTAAATTTTGATTGATAGCCTTGCTGGGTACAGTATTCTTGGATTCAGACCCTTCCTTTGCAATGCTTTGTATATTTCATTCCATTCCCTTCTTGCCTGATGTGTTTCTGTTGAGAAATCAGTTGCTAGTCTGACTGGAGAGCCTTTGTAGGTAACTTTCTGTCTCTCTCTGGCCGCTTTTAAGATTCTTTCTTTGTCATTGGTATTTGCCAATTTAATTATAATGTGCCTTGGCGTTGTTCTTTTGGGGTTCTTTTTCTTTGGGACTCTGTAAGCTTCTTGTATTTGTATGGGATTAGCCTTCCTTATACTTGGAAAGTTCTCTGTCGTTATTTCTTCCAATAAGCTTTCTAATCTTTGCTCAGTTTCCACTCCTTCTGGCACCCCTATTACATGGATATTGTTTCTTTTTGTGTTGTCTCAAAGTTCTCTTAGGCTCTCCTCCTGCTTTTTAATTCTTTTTTCTAGGCGCTGCTCTGCTTGGGTATGTTTTTTTTACCTTGTCTTCTAGCTCACTGATACAGTCCTCTGCTTCTTCTAGTCTACTATTGATACTTTCTATTGAGTTCTTTATAGCACTGATGTCATTTTTTATTTCTTCTTGGTTCTTCTTCATTTCCTCTTGGTTCTTACACATATTGTCGAATTTGTCTTCCATTCTTTTCACCCACCTTATGACCATTTCTCTGAATTCTTCCTCTGGCAAGTTGCTTGCCTCCATTTCATTTAGTTCCCTTTCTGGAGATGCCTGTTTTTCTTTCATATGTGGGCTATTTCTTTGCCTCCCCATGATCTATCTTCTCTGGGTATCTGGTTATATAGTTTTTTTCTCTCCTGTATTGGTTTAAAGGCACAAAATACAACACAGCAAGGCACAATTCACAAGAATCAGAACCCAAATGTATTCACAATGCTTATAACCCCACTAAAGTTTACCACCACAGAAAAGCAAGTTAGGGGATAAAGAAGAAAGAAAAAGAAGAAAAGAACAGAAAACGGAGTGCCAAAACAAATTTGGGAAAAGGAAGGCAGAGTAAAGAAAAAAAAAACAAAAAAAAATTAAGAGCGATAAAAAAAGGAATGAAGCAGAAGGGGGGATGAGATTTTACGAGGAGAAAACTCAAATAGAACAGCCACTAGTACCAGCAAATGCCATCTACAAAGACCTATAGATGAATGTAAATCATCAACTAATTAATCAATTAACAATTAGTATCTAACAAGGTAAGGAAAAACAGAGTAAAAAAGAATAACCAAAATACAACCAAAAAACAAAAAGGAAAAGTGAGACAGTCTCACCATCAATTATAAAAAACCCCAGTATAATCAACAATTAAGGGAACAGCAGCAGGCCAACAGAGAGAGACAAAAAAAATTTTTGGATAATGAAGAAAGAAAGGAGTGAGATATCAGTGGGCTTGGAGCAGGGGGTTGGAAATTAGATATCTTAGTAGGGTGAAATTGTAAAGGGGGTAAAAAGAGGGAATAGGGAGAATCTAAAGCATGAGTGGGATAGGAGAAAAAGGACATCAACAGGGGAAAAGTGAGGAAGAGAGTGTTGGCATAAAGGTAAAGCTGAGATAGAGTAAAATGATGCTATAGGAAATCTGAAAATAGAATGAAGGACACTAATTTCAAAATAAAATAAAGATAAAATAAAATGACTATTAGAAAAATAAAAATAAAAAATAGTAGTAATAATATTGATTAAAAATAAAGATACAATAATTAAAAAGGTAAAATTAAGTGAGGAAAAAAGACAAAAATTGTTTCTTAAAGGAAAAAAGAAAAAGAAAAAAAAGAAAAAATTTAAAAAAGATATAAAAATGTGCAGTAGTGAGCGTCATTCACTTCTTCTGCTCTTCTGGCTGGTATACCTTTGTCTTGTCAGGAGAGTATTGAAGTTTCCTGTGATTCACTGCTCCTCTGTGTGGCAAACCAGTCCTGATTTAAAAGCCAGCAGTATTTCTGCCTTTGTGTTTACAGAAGAGTCAGTTTGTGAATCAGCCTCTGGGTGGCAGTGTTTCTGGAGTGATCTCTGTGGCTAAAAGACCTCTCTAGCTGGCATTTAGGTTTTTATTTCCCCTGTCGCCCTTGATACAAGCTTGGCGGAATGGACTGCCCCAGGGCAGGTTTCCTAATCCGTCGTTCCCTGCTCCGCTTCTCAAGACCCACAAACAGGGTTTTCCCCTGCAGTCTCCTTGAGTGACCCCAGTTGGGTGCACCTATGTGTTAGGTTTAATAATCCCAGGTCTGCATTTAACAATGGGAGAGGAAAATGAACCACTCAGGGGAGTTGTGCAGGCTCTGCTCAACTCTCCCCCTCCAGCTCTGTGCTAACTCTCCCAATGTCTTCTCTGCGACCCAAAACCGAGGCTGTCTTTTTGTGCTCAGATCAGTTATGTGATGGGGGTTTTTTGGGGTTCCCTTCTGCTAGCAGCCTGTGGGGCCCCTTCCCACACTCGGGTCACGCTGGTGCCTACAGCCTCGGACTGTGGAGCACGCTAGCCCCGAGGTGCGGGGCGCAGACTCTGCTGCGCAGAGACTTCTCCTGCGCGCATTCAACTCTCCCACCTGGAATACAAACCATGCTTTTAACAAGCGAAATCTGACCTTTCCGTGTGGAGCAGGGCTCGTCTGGGTCCACATATTCTTGGTTTGAGCCCCGGTGTTCCTGGGTTCCTGGCTGGTCCCTGGGTGTCCTGTTTGCAGTATATACGTTTCTGGTAACAGTCACCCAAGATGGCCCGGTCCCCACAGCAAACGCAGCTCAGGGAGAGATTTCAGCAGCAGTGGAGGCAGCGCCCAGTTAAGGGAGCCCCATTCAAGTTCTGCAACAGTCTGGAGTATAGCTGTCGCACACCCACAAATTTCCACGCGTGGTACATCTACACACTCTCCATTCCTTCTTTCTCTCTCTCACTGTCTTTCAGTCTGCCTTCTTATCGGCAGCCATCTTCAGTAATCTCTCCCATAGGTTTTTGATTGTTATGTTTTCATTGTCATTCGTTGCCATGATGTTTTTATTTCTTCTTTAATCTCTGTGGTAACCCAGTCATTGTTTAGTAGCATGCTATTTAGTCTCCATGTATTTAATTTTTTAGGATTGTTTTTATTGTAGTTGATTTCTAGTTTTATGCCATTGTGAACTGAGAAGATGCTTGATTGATTTCTATCTTCTTGAATTTGGAGAGACTTTGCTTATGACCCAATATATGGTCTATTTTTTAGAATGACCCCATGTGCACTTGAGAAGAATGTATAATCTGTGGCTTTGTGTGAAGTGTTCTGAAGATGTCGATTAATTCCATCTGATCTATCAAGTCATTTAGGAAGTATGTTTTTTGCTGATTTTTTGTTTAGAGGATTTGTCTAATGGTGGTAGGGGCATATTAGAGTCCCCAACTATCATTGTATTGCTGACAGTCTCTCCCTTGATATCCTCCAGAAGTTTTTTTATGTATTTCGGTGCTCCTGCATTGGGTGCATACATGTTTATCAGGGTTAAGTCCTCTTGTTGTATCAATCACTTTAGTATTATGAAGTGGCCTTCCGTATCTCTTGTTATGTCCTTCACTTTGAAATCTAATATGTCAGATATAAGTATTGCTATCCTAGCTTTTTTAAATTTCCATTCTCCTGTAAAACCTTTTTCCATCTCTTTACCATCAGTCTGTGTGCATCGTTTTTTCTAAGGTGGTTTCCTGTAGACAGCAGATGTATGGGTCATGTTTTCTTATCCACTCAGTTATGCTATGTCTTTTGATTGGGGCATTTAATCCATTTACATGTAAACTTATTTTTGATAGGTACTTGTTTGTCATCATTTTTATTCTTTATTCCTGTGTACTTTCTTCGTTTCTTTTTTTTCTTCTTTTCACAATAGGCCCTTTAACATTTCTTGCATTGCTGGTTTGGGGGTAACAAACCCCCTTAGCCCTTTGTTGTCTGTGAAGCTCCTAATTTCACCTTCAATTTTGATTGATAGCCTTTCTGGGTACTGTATTCTTGGATTCAGACCCTTCCTTCACATGACTTTGTACATTTCATTCCATTCCCTTCTTGACTGATGTGTTTCTGTTGATAAATCAGTCACTAGCCTTTTTGGGGATCCTTTGTATGTAACATTTATGATGTGCCTTGGCATTGTTCTTTTGGGGTTCTTTTTGTTTGGGACTCTGGGAGCTTCTTGTATTTCTGCGAGTTTTCTCTTCCCTACATCAGGGAAGTTTTCTGTCATTATTTCTTCAAATAAGTTTTCTATTCGTTGCTCAGTTTCCTTTCCTTCTGGCATCCCTATTATGCGTATGTTGCTTCATTTTGTGTTGTCCCAAAGTTCTCTTAGGCTCTCCTCCTGCTTTTTAATTTTTTTTTCTAGAAGCTGCTCTGCTTGCGTATTTTTTCCTATCTTATTTTCTGCCTCACTGATGTGATCCTCTGCTTCATCAAGTCTACTATTGATGTTTTCTATTGAGTTCTTCATAGCAGTGATGTCACTTTTCATTTCTTCTTGCTTCTTCTTCATTTCGTCTTAGTTCTTACACATATTGTTGACTTTGTCTTCCATTCTTCTCAACCACCTTATGACCATTTCTCTGAATTCCTTCTCTGACCAGTTGGTTGCCTCCATTTTGTTTACTTCCTTCTCTGGGGATTCCTGTTTCTCTTTCATATGTGGACTGTTTCTTTGTTTCCCCATGATCTCTTTTCTCTGGGTATCTGGTTATGTCGTTCTCTCCCTCCTTTCCTTTGGAAGGTGCAAAGCTCATCTGAGTCCACGTCTTTGTGGGATCTGGTGTTCCTGGGTTCCTAGCTGGTCCCAAGGTGCTTCTGTTGCAGGATTCCTGCATGTATAGGCTTGTGATAATAGCCACTCTCCCCTTTAAGATGGTGTGGTTTTCTCCACAGAGTCACTGCTCCAGGAGAAATTTCAGCAACAAATGGTTGCCCTGTGATCTACAACAGTCGCTGGGCTGCAAACTGTCACTCCCAGCTGAAACTCCTGTGTCAATTCATGCTGGTTGTTACTTGTTTCAGCTGCTCACCCAATCTGCTCTGGGACAAGGTGAAGGACATGTCCGTCTATACAGCCACCAGTTTGCAGCATTTAAACCATTTACATTTAAAGTTATTATTGATAAATACTTGTTTGTCACCATTTTTATTCTTTACTTTTGTGTTCCTTCTTCATTTCCTATTTTTACTTTTTACAGTAGGCCCTTTAACATTCTTGCATTGCTGGTTTGATAGTAACAAACTTCCTTAGTCCTTTTTTGTCATGAAGCTCCTAATTTCACCCTAAATTTTGATTTGATAACCTTGCTGGGTACAGTATTCTTGGATTCAGACCCTTCCTTTGCATGACTTTGTATATTTCATTCCATTCCCTTCTTGCCTGATGTTTTCTGTTGAGAAATCAGTCGCTAGTCTAATTGGGGAGCCTTTGTAGGTAACTTTCTGTCTCTCTCTGGCCGCTTTTAAGATTCTTTCTTTGTCATTGGTGTTTGCCAATTTAATTATAATGTGCCTTGGCATTGGTCTTTTGGCATTCATTTTGATTGGGACTCTGTGAGCTTCTTGGATTTGCGTGGTTTTTTTCTTCCCTATTTCAGGAAAGTTTTCTGTCATTAGTTCTTCAAACAAGTTTTCTATTCCTTGCTCAGTTTCCTTTCCTTCTGGCACCCCTATTATGCGTATGTTGTTTCATTTTGTGTTGTCCCAAAGTTCTCTTAGGCTCTCCTCCTGCTTTTTAATTCTTTTTTCTAGGCGCTGCTCTTCTTGGGTGTTTTTTTCTACCTTGTCTTCTAGCTCACTGATGCCATCCTCTGCTTCTTCTATTCTACTCTTGATGCTTTCTATTGAGTTCTTTATAGCAGTGATGTCGTTTTTTCATTTCTTCTTGGTTCTTCTTCATTTCCTCTTAGTTCTTCTTCTTTTCCTGTTGGTTCTTGCACGTATTGTCAAATTTGTCTTCCATTTTTTTCATTCACCTTATGACCATTTCCCTGAATTCTTTCTCCGACAAGTTGCTTGCCTCCATTTCATTTAGTTCCCTTTCTGTCTGATGCCTGTGTTTCTTTCATATGTGGGCTGTTTCTTTGTCTCCTCATGATTTATCATTCTCTGGGTATCTGGTTATATAGTTTTTTCTCTCCTTTCCATGAGGAGGAGCAGGGCTCGTCTGGGTCCACGTATTCTTGGTTTGAGCTCCAGTGTTTCTGTGTTCCTGGCTGGTCCCTGGGTGTCCTGTTTGCAGTTTCCCTGGATATAAACAATTCTGGTAATAGTTACCCAAGATGGTCTGTTCTCTGCAGCTGAAATAAAATTTTTTGTAAGTTTGTTTTTTCATTCTCTTTCCTCTTATCCACCCATCCCCTTTCTACCTCCTCTATACTGAATTGAGATCCTCTCTGTATTCCTCCAATTCTTAACCTTATCTTCTATATATAAGCTCGGCATCTACAGATTCTGCTCCCATCCGCTCTGCTGGGGGCTTGTTTTGTTTTGTTTTGTTTGTTTATCTATTGATTCTGTGGTGTGTTCATAGATATAGTCTCCTTTTTATTCCTTTCTCTTTTCTCATCCTTTTTGCTCTCTTTTCTCATCCCTAATCATCTTTTCTCAGGTGGTTTGAGGGGTTATTACAGTGATTAGTATATTCCTGTTTTGGTCCCTTTGTGTGCTGTCTCCTTGAAGTAAATTTTATCCTGTCTGACCAGGTGCTAGACAGTGAATCTCACAATAAGACACCTGTAGAGGAAACTCAATCCACAAATGGGTCAAGAATACCCCAGACCCAATTGCAGAGGCAGAAAGAAGGTGGTAGTGAGGAAGAGAGCATATGGCAGTGAGGGAGAGAGCGTAAGTCAGTGAGGGACCAAAAGAGGATAGTGTAGTCATGTGGAATGTGCATGTGTGTATGTGTATTAGGCACAGATAAATCCCACAGTGGTCTGGCTAAAATGGGCTTCCTTAACTAGGCAGCCTCTGCTACCATTGTTAACAGACAGAAAGTTAAGAGAGATATGAAAACATGCTCAAAGTCACTAATCATCCGAGAGATGCAAATCAAAACAACAATGAGGTACCATCTCACACCTGTCAGAATGGCTAAAATCAACAAACAACAAGTGTTGTAGAGGATGCTCCTGTACTGCTGGTGGGAATGCAGACTGTTGTAAGCACTATGGAAGACAGTATGGAGTTTCTCAAAAAATTAAAAATGGAACTGCCACTTGACCCTGTGATCCCACTTCTGGAAATATATCCCAAGAAACCAGAAACCCCAATCAGAAAGGATATATGCATCCCTATGTTCATAGCAGGACAATTTACCATAGCTAAGATTTGGAGGCAGCCTAAGTGCCCATCACCAGATGAATGGGTTAGAAAACTGTAGTACATCTACACAATGGAATACCATGTTGCTGTAAAAAAAAAGGAATTCTTACAATTTGCAACAGCATGGATGAAAATGGAGAGCTTCATGCTAAGTGAAATAAGCCAGTCAATGAAAGAAAAATACCTCATGATCTAATTTATTTATGGATAATATAGACCATTATAAACTGATGAACATAAACCGATACAGAGGCAGAGCAGCATTGAACAGACTGTCAAACTACAGCTGGAAGGCTCAGGAGGGTTGGTGAGGAGTTAAGAGTCAACTGAAGGATTTGTGTGCATGCATATAAGCATAATCAATTGATACAAGACACTGGGGGGTAGGGGAGGAGGGGGGAAGGTCAAGGGGGAAATGGAGGCTTATTTAACACTTTTTGTAATATTTTAAGTAATAAAACAAAAATTTGAAAAAAAGACAAAGTGAATTAGTGAAGTTCATTCACTTCCTCTACTGTTCTGCCTGGCATGTGTTTCCCATCAGGTAGTCACCACAGTGTTGCATTCACTGTGATGCACTGCTCCTCTCTTCTTGATTTCAAGCAGGTGCAATCTCTCTGCTCACTTTCTCTGACTGCCTTAAGTTGTATTTACAGAAGAGTCAATTTATGACATAACCCATTTGTGGTGGTGTTTCTTTGTTAATTTCTGGGACTAAATGATCCCTCTACCCAGTGTTTAGTGTTTAAAATTTTCCTCTGCCCCCGCTTGTGACCTTGTTTTTGTTTGCAAAGGGTTAGAGCCATCATAGTTATTAGATTCAGCTATTCTTTCTGTCTGCTCTGTGAGAGGTGCAGCACTCATCCACATATTTGGCACCACTTTGTCTCCTCCAGGACAAACATTTTAGGCACCTGAGGCCAGGAAGGCTAGAATTTTAGTATTCATAGGTTTGCAGCTGAGGCAGCTGGTACCTGGGCATTGTGGTTGTAAGGTCCTGGCAGGTATCCAAGGTCTCTCTAGTTGAAGGTAAGGCTGGGTTTCTAATCACAGCCACTCTACCCATCAAGATTGTGCAGTCTATGCACACCAAGAATTATTTAAATAAATAAATAAATAAATAAATAAATAAATAAATAAATAAATAAATAATCTTTATTGGTTTTAAGTCTTACATAGGTCTCCGTTCACTCCCACCACTATTAATCTCTTCCATAATGTTTCCATTTCCATCCCACTCCTGCTCCTATCCCCATCCCTGCTTCCACCACCCCTGGCTCTCAACACCCCATTATCTGTGTCTATAGGTTATGCATATATGCATACAAGTTCATTGATTGATCTCTTCCCACTCACCCTTTCCTGCTTCCCTCTGAGGTTTGATAGCCTGTTCATGCTTCTATGTCTCTGGGCCTATTTTTGTTCATCAGAGTTTTGAAAAAGCTCATGCCAGTGCTTTTAACCATTGAAAAAATTTAAACAAACCCCTACCCATAGCACATGCTCCAAAAATATTCAATAAATTTTCTTTGCCTAAGGTCCAGGTGATTTTAAGTTGCTGCCACTCACTGGAACTTGCAGTAGACTCTCAATTTTCTATAACTCTTTAGTTCTCCCAGTAATAATCCCTGGTAGTTTTCAAAGTCAGCAGTTATGGGGGCTAGTCTTTGTGGTGCAGGTCCTAGGACTCAATTCAGGTTCCAGGATTCGGGGCCTCATATAGCCTCAAACTGCTTACT
The DNA here is from genome assembly GCA_004026665.1 of Murina feae. Classification (NCBI taxonomy): domain Eukaryota; kingdom Metazoa; phylum Chordata; class Mammalia; order Chiroptera; family Vespertilionidae; genus Murina; species Murina feae. Next base: position 3,966 of record PVJC01006226.1, on the reverse strand, counting down.
TTTCAGTTTTCAATATCCTTTCTACAATATCCGTTCTGCTTGTCTTCATGGACCATTTGTTTTTTATCTATGGTTTTGGAGTAACAGTTCTTCAGGTCTTTTTAAAGTGAGTTGCTCTATATACAGTTGTAGTGTTAGAATGTCTGGTGGTTAGTTCTTACTCTTCCTATGCTGACATCTTGAACTCACAACCCTCTAAACAATGATTTATACAAAACTATTCACAATATATTTTTTAAAAGTCTAAAGAGAACATTTCTGAACTGATTTTTTTTCTGACACCATTATCATGGGTCAATATTCTTCATAATTATTGCTGCAAAAATTCTAGAAAACTCAACACACATTAAATGAATTATATCACAGAATAAAGTGTGATTTATTCATAGAATGCAAAGATAGTTCAACAAACAGAAATAAATTAGATACTATAGCTATCTAATTATCTCAATTGATGCAGAAAAATCATTTGACAATATTTAATTTTATTTATGAAAAAATCATTCCACAAACTGCATCGTTGATAAAGATCATAGATCTATGAAGATCCACAGCTAACATTCTACTCAACAATTGAATATTTTTCCTTAAAAATAAGGAACCTTACAAGGATACCCACTTTGCCACTTCCATTAGTATAGTAGTGAAAGTCCTTGCCAGAACAATTAGGCAAGAAAAAGTATTAATTGTCATGAAAGCTGGTGTGAGAGCATGTTCCTCCTTGACTCTGCTCACTGCTCCAACTGTGGGAGCACAGGTCCTCAGACACTGGGTATTAGATGGAGAAAACAATAAAGCAAGCTTTGCATATGTGTATGTCAAATTGGTCTTAAACATCTGGCGTACCCTGGTCAGGGCCCCCACACTCCACTCCTTATGTCAGATGGTCTAGGGATAACCTGACCAATTTGCCAGCTCCTTGAACACAGAGTCTATAACAATACTAGCAACTGTAGTATTTTAGGACCAGTACTATGGCCCAAATAACCCTAGTAGTAAAACTCAAAAATGCCCAATGCCTTCTCCCTTACAGCCTATCCCACCAATCTCATAGAAGGTCATTGGAAAGGGCTCATATGGCTTCTACCTCATTGTTCATCTCTTGTAGGATACTGGTTACATTTTCAGGGCTTGATCAAGGGGTGCAATTGTAACTTATAATCATACCCGCTTCCCCAAGGGGATAGGAGGCCTAGTAACAGATTATGGGCAGATCTACGTTCTTTGTTCTCCCTCTGCCAAGGGGGAAGTCCTTGGGTCACAAAAGTTCACCCGTTGCTTTTGCCTGCACATTTAGTGTTGGAGGAACCTCCATATACACTCAGATAGCCCAATATTTCAGGCTAGATGAGTTTGCCCCTAGGTGGAGCTCACATATCCTGGGCCCACATGGGGCACTGGCCTACAAGTTACTGTTGTTGTGCCATTGTGGCAACTACTAAGACAGCCCCACTACCCATTCTAATGACCAAAGGGCTACTTTGCCCAGTATCTGAATCAAACTACATAGTTCATCAGTATCCAAACAGACAGTCACAGCTATCCATGTAGCAGGGTCGACCAATCTCTGAGAAGGTGGCAGACTAGGGAGTAGCTCCTCCATAGGAGTTTCATCTCTTAACAGGATTGCACATGTCACAGGACCCAACAGGGTCTGCAATTCCTGTGACAGAAGTCTGGTATGCACAGCTGCCCTCAGTTCCAAATAGGTTCCCCCACTTTACTAAAGTTAGTTTTGTGTCATTGCCAACATGGAAATAGTCACACAGACCTGCAAAGCAGCACACATGGCTGCCAACTGTCTCTCATAACTGGGAACAAAACCTGGTGAGCACCTTTCTCTACCCTCTTGGCAGCTAGTACTTCTGGGATTAATCCCATATCACCCCCTCCCAGAACACTGACACAATGGCATAACCAGCACTGAAGCAGAGGATTTCCCTGGGGTGAGGACAGCAGAGCCTCTGGTGCTAGGACGCTTGCATGCACAACTCCGGAGACCAGGTTCTGTGACGCAGGTCTAATATTATTGAGGAAATGCAGCGGTATTTATAGTGGAGGTGGCCAATCATGGAACACGATCTTAGGGAGCCAATGAAAGGTCAAGGTACTGTGTAGACGGCTCTGGGATGGGCTCAGGCAGGCGTTGCCATCTTCCTGGTGTGTCAGAAAGATCTGAACTGCTGAAGTGCGCTCACAGCATTGCATCAGCTGCTCCACTGAGACAAAACCTCCTGTGCTCTACCTACATCTCCCCCTTCCTTTTTTATTAGCGCCCGTTGGATGTGTATTATCATGACCTGTTGTGCCTTTATTTGGGCTATCATGGTGAACATACAGCGGAAGAGGAAGAATACTATACCAGCTAGGGTAGCCCAAATGAATAGGTTAGCGGGGTTTAGCCAAGTGAGGTGGCTGAAACCCAAATTAAGATACATTTTTGCATTGGTGCAATCAAAAGAGCTCTCATTGCTTATGAGAAAAAGGAAAGGGAGCCTAAAGCAGGGATGAAAGAAATGCTGGGTGGACTTACTGGTCTGTTTAGTAACATTGCCCTCCCAGCTGCCCTCTGAAGTGTCAAGAGTAGTTGACCATTTTAACACCTGGTGGTTGAAAGGATCACAGAATAAGGTTCCATTTCAAGAAATCTCACTGTGTCTGGCCCTATTGCAAGGGAGCCCCACCGAACAGTTAGAGGCTTGGGCGACAGGGAATTGGAGACTATCGGTCCCCACAGGCATTAAGACCCCAGGGTGTGGCACTGCGGTCCATAGAGTCTGTCCGTGTGCTCCTGTACTGTTGGCAGTGATGATAGCACACATTAATAAGAATAGAGTCCCTGCTGAAGGATTCTCCTCCGGTGCCATTTGTGCCGCCTGCTCCTGTAGAGCCTTGATATCGCCCCACGTTATAGGTGAGCCCTTCTGCCTCGGGACATCTCCTCCAGTGGTGCCGTGTCTCCTCTTCAAGTGAGAGATCCTCTATCTCCGCCACTGGTGGGGTGACTGGCCTCTGACTCATCTCTTAAGGTGTGCGGCTTGATGTCTCTCGCTGGAATCCAGAGGGGGTGTTGCTCACTTTCTGGGAAGATACAAGCAAAACCTCTCCCCTGGATTAGCAGTGGATCGGGGCCCTTCCATATTCCTGAAAGGGGATCCTGCCATCGGACCAGGGGAAGGGGTGATGGAAGGTTCCAAAGACCTCCCCAGTGCTTGTATATTGGAGGGAGACCATGATTATCAAAATGAAAAAAGTTTAATGTGTTTAAAGCCTGTGTTAGTAGAGTATATGGGTTACTTCCCGTTATCCCCTCTTTCTCTTTTTGTATTTGGATTTTAAGCTCTCTTACTTGCAGGGCTGAGAGCTGCCCCCCTTCTCATTTAAAGGCGGTAGAGTATTGACTTCTTTACCTTTATTGGAGCGGCAGTCCCGTTGCCAATGAAAAGCCCTTTCTACACCGAGGGGAGGGAGATTGTTTTTTTTCTTCTCCCTGTTTTTTTTCTCTGTGGCGACGTGGCCACACCTCCTTCACTCAAAACACGCCCCATTTTTAGGCATCAGCTCTTACTCCTAGTTTCACGTGTTCTGTGAGCGCAGCAGCTAGAGCTGCTGCAGGTCTTCTGCTAACATCGCGACATGCAAGGACCCAATCATCAATATCTCTGGACTTTACTGGTGCTATGGCCTGTCTACACTGTGCAATAGCTTCTTCCCATGCTAATTCTCGAGTGAGGGCATCAGCTGCCTGAGAATGAGTAACCTTTCGGTCAACAGCCTCCCGTACTCTGTATAAGAACTCTGAGAAGCCTTCATTCAATCCTTGGACTAATTTGGACAATTGGGCCGGCATCCCTTTGGGATTAATTTGGGCGAATGCATGAATAGCAGAGAGGCGTATCTGGTCAAAATACCTAGGCTGGCCCTGGGCTTGAGCAGCTGGGGAGGTGTATTGACCTTCCCCTTGAA
>PVJC01006225.1:0-55751 GCA_004026665.1 Murina feae | reverse complement strand
TGTAGATCAAATATTAATCATATTTAGCTCTAAATTTAAGGAAAACATTTAAATGTGTTTCCATATATCAAATACATGTTTTGTCCAGTACTTTTTAGATTTCAAAAATTTTCTAATTCAGTTTCTATCTATCCTCATAAATAACTATTTAATTACACCAAAGTATTTTGGTTAATTAACTAAGCACTAGAAATAAAGAGGAATCAGGAGGCTAATAACACTTAATTAATGGGCCTTCATACAATTATATATTTGGCAATATAATTAAATACAAGCGAATCTGTTATTCATAGAGGTAAAAAATAAATATGTGAGCCAATGCAGGTCAGCAATTGGATCTCTCATACAAAGAATTTTGAATTTTGTACATATTTTTGATACAATTGTCACACTTTTGAGAATTAAGGAATTTGTGAGCATGTCTATGTAGGCTGCTTAATTTCAACTCTGAGTATTTTAATTAAAAACAGACAATGCTTTACCACTCAGTAGAAACCACTCAGAACACATGTTGGATCTATTGGTAAGTTGTAGAAAAAGTGTGTTATCCCTACACATCCTTTACTTTATTTACTTAATTTGATGACTGCTAATACTGTATATGTTTGCTGTAACTGTATTGTCTCTGATTCTTCTTTTTAAAATATATTTCTATTGATATCAGAGAGGAAGGTAGAGGGAGATAGAAACATGAATGATGAGAAAGAATCATTGATCAGCTGCCTCCTGCATGTCAGGTGCCCTGCCTGGGAATGGAACTGTGACCTCCTGGTCCATAGGTTGATGCTCAACCACAGAGCCACAGCAGCCAGGTTGCCTCAGATTCTTAATTCTCATTTCACATCCTATATAATAAAAGGGTAATATGCAAATTGACCCTAACAGCAGAACAACTGGGAATGACCAGTCACTATGACACACACTGACCACTAGGGGGCAGACGCTCAATGCAGGAGCTGCCCCCTGGTGGTCAGTGCACTCCCATAGTGGGAGCTCTGCTCAGCCACAAGCCAGGCTGACAAATGCCAGTACAGCAGTGGTGGTGGGAGTCTCTCCTGCCTCCTCAGCAAAGCTAAGGGTGTCCAACTACAGCTTAGGCCTGCTTCCCGCTGGCAAGTGGACATCCTCTGAGGGTCCCCAGGCTTCCAAAGGGATGTCTGGCTGCCAGCTTAGGCCCAATTACCCGGGGAGCAAGCCTAAGCCAGCAGGTGGACATCTCCTGAAGGGTCCCCAGATTGCTAGAGGGCACAGGCTGTGCTGAGGGACATCCCCAAGTGCACAAATTTTTGTGCACCAGGCCTCTAGTTATCTAATAATAAGATGGATGGATATAAATAACCAAAAAAAGAACAAAATTACAAAGGCTCTGTTCTAATTTCTAGATGTAAAATAAAGTCATTGAAACTAGAGAATTAAATTTTTGCTTGATATTTAATGGTCTGCAAATTTTCAGCTATGGGTTGAAGAATCAAAGAAAAGTACATGTTTTCACAATATTTTATGAAGTCAAAGGTCGAAATATCACCTAAAATAACATAAATTATTTAGATCCCAGGTAGAAAGAAAATATAACTCCCTGGTTGAAGCTACTACTCTACAGCAAATGTCTCAGCATAACTTTGACAAACATGGACGTACTTCTCTCAGGTTCTTTTAACATTTATTCCTGAGAAAACAAAACCTGAGCATCAGTTTGAATACATGGACTCCCAGACACTTCAACAGAGTGAAGGAGGCTCCTGAGAAAATGGACTTGTGTTGGGCACGCTAACGGCGGCTGTGGTGGTAGTGGTGATCAGTTATACAACCATTCCTGCGGAAGGAGGACAGGGAGAAGGATTTCTCTGCTTTAGAACATGCACCATGAAGCCACAAGAAACTATGAGGGTGTTTTCTCTTTCTGAGTGCCCCCCCCCCCCCGCCCTTCGCAAGAAGTGGGAACACCGAGGATAAAGCGGCTTAGAGGCTTCCCCATTGGCTTACTTAGTCGCTAGGATCATCTTTTTTCTTGCTGTCTGTTCTTTCTGTTCCATATGTTGTCTGGCAAGATGCTCTCCTACGGCTTTGGCTGGAAACTCTGTTTCACAAGTGTAGCCAAAATCCCGCGCCAAGTGTAAAGCCTCCCCTGTTGGCAGACAATAACAGTCAGTTTCTCAGGATTGACCAAACTCAGTAAGAGAAATGCCTTATATTTTCCTCGCGCCTCATTCCTGGCTGTGGTCAGATGGATCATTTTTCCTGTTCATTCTAAACAATCCAAGGGAAAGGACCTTTGCGGGGATGGGGTAGGACAGGTATGATGAGGAGAAACTGAGGAACAAAAGCGACTTCTCAGGTAGGGGTATGTGGAAAATCAAGGGGGGAAACCAGGACCGTAGTCTAGGAGTTCTGACACCCCTCGAGGCTGTGGCCATTACGCCAGACTGACATCTGAGATTCAGGGGCATTAATTAGTGCCCTTGGGAAGAGCTTCGTGGGGATGTCATCTTGTTGCTGCTCAACCTACAGCCCATTCTCAGTATATCCGAAATATTCAGCTATCTTTTCCAGGGGACCTATCAAAATATTGGCAAAGGGTCTAAATGATTTTTCAAAGAAGCTGGAACACTTGGGAAAGTGAGATAAATGAATTCTTTTGGTTTCATATCGTTATGCTGCTAATGATGCTTCTTAAGTACATTATAAAATATTTGATACTTTGTCAGTATAATAAAATCGTAAATAACTTTGGTTCTTTCATAAAAATTTTAAATCCAAGTAAATTTTTAAGACATGGGGCAAAAATGGTTTATTGGTAAAGATTTACTGATGGACTTTGGTCCGGAAAACAACAGTATTTTTAAAGCTCAATCAAACCAACTCTTATTCAACCATTAAAAACATTTAAAAAGCAAGCTTTCACTACCTACTTTGTTCAAGGTACAGTGCTAGGTAAGAGTAATGGGGATACAAAAGAACATCAAAGATCATTCCTGTTTATAGGAAGGTGACAATCATACCAAACACTAGCTGCAGCAATAACAACAAACACAAAAAAATACTTTATTAGCACTTTATAATTTATATTGCACCTTTAGAAGTAACATCTATAATCTATTAGTTCATGTTGGTTGACATAGTTGACATTATATATAATACAAACTATTGCCTCACAAGTATCAAATGAGTGTTAGAGTAAAATGTTTCACGTAAGTTCAAAGGAGGTGAAGGGGATCTAACAGCCACAAGGTCAATCAAAATTTGCCATGAAAATTTTTCAAAAGTCAGGCTTGATGTCCAAATCATATGATGTTTGTATGGTGATTAGCCAAAGTAACAGTCTAAGATGTAATAGATTTAATTCTGCTTTATACTCATAGAATAACAAAGTAGTGGATAATTTAATACCAGAAAGAAGTAAAAATGGTTAATATTATTTTAGAATAGGAATAGTTTATAGTTATAAAAAGTAAATATACAAAATAGGCTAGTTAATATTAATGAAACTTCCATATATTTTGCTCAATTAATATATTCATTTTCTCTGGAAATGAGAAATAATAATTTTTCCAGTTGAGAAACTCATTTATAATTAAGGACCAAGAAAATTACCAATAATAGAAAACATTTTAGGATAATATAGAACTGAGAAAATACAATCTTAAGAGCAATTTTATCTTAAATTTATTCTTGCACACTTTGCCTTTATTACAACTAAAAATGCTACAGGGGGAAAAGGTAAATAAATTCATAAGAATTTTTTCAAACATTTTAATTATAAAAAATTCAAACATATTGCAAAGTTGAAAGACTGCGACAGTGAATTGCTACATGTCCACCCTGAATATTTTACTTGGTTTATCAATATCCACTCACTTTTCTTTACCTCTACTCATTCACCAATCCACATTATTTTTTATGCATTTCAGAGTAAATTATAAACCTCAGTATACATCTCCTTAAAGACTTCAGCTTTATGTAATTAAATCGGCTCAATATTTGTTTATAGTTTTTACCTAAAATCTTTTATCTCAAAAGTTTTCCCTGATGTATATTAACAAAGAACAAGGCTAAAAACTATTGAATGCTGGTTTATTTCTATGATTTATACCTTTTGAGTAAAGAGAAACTGGTGGGGTTTTTGTCCTGTTTATTTGCCAGAAAAGTACATTTATATGCAAATTAGTTAATATCCTGATACGAAGTTTCAATGTGTACAAATATTAAACAAGCATTAAAATGAGACTCATTTGCATGCAAGTGTGTTTAATTTTTATTTATGTTACAAATAGACACTAATGTTGTCATTCATTCTTTTTATCCATTCACAGAGTGTTTAAAAGCTTTTTAAAAAATTATTATTTCTGCAATGTGAGAAGTCCTGTTCTAGGTCTTGGAAGAGTCTAGTTCATGCATAGTATAAATATTACCATGAGGTAACCGTGTTAGATCACACAATGTTTGGAGAACTATCCCGTTATGATCCCCCCACCCTCTGGATTCTGTTTCAACACAGCTGCAACATATAAATCTTAGCTAAGATTTTTATATTCATGTGCTAGAAAACATCATTCTCTTTCCTGCATTTTTAATAGAAAAATGACATAACTAAATGTGAAGGGACTCTATACCGATTAGTCTGGGTAGTGTTAGTTATTGAAGGGCTGCAATTTTGAATAATACTGCAATGTACAAGCAATATTTTTAAAGTGCTTAATACCAGCAGTTTATCACCCTAACCAATTAGGGGAGAACATGTGCACATATTTGGCAAAAAAAAAAAAAAAAGGCACAAAGATATTTTCCTGAAAGGATGTTATAATGGCATATAGTATAGTCCCTTTTGCAGTTCTGGCCCATTTTATGCAAAGCTCTCACTGTGTGGTTGCTTTAAAAACAGTATAACTGGAACAGCTGCTATTTACATTTGCCCTGACAGCCAGCTCCTTCCTTCCTTAGTTCTGTTTACTGCTTCCTCCTCTTGTGATGTAACATTGTTACTGGATATATAGTGATGCTACATCAAAAGAGGTGGCAAGGGAAGATACTCTGGTATGTAGTCAAAATGTGTACATCATGTCACCAAAGCTTTGTGTGCTGGGGATCCAAGAATGAATGAGGAAGTGGATCTGTGAATTAGAATACACAAGTTATTCAGTAAGGATGACAAATCTGTAGTTAAACGCTGTATAGCAGACATATTAGAGTCAACAGGTTTTTAAAAACTAGAAATGTCAGGATCACAAAAGCGTATGAATAAATTGCTAAGTTGTTTGACTGGTTCATGAAAATAAAGATCTACAAGCACCTCTATCTCTGTGGTAGGTCGAAAGGCCCACATGGGCCCGGCTGGTGCGCCTCAGTGGATGAGCCCCCACCTATGAACCAGGTGGTCACTGTCAGGACACATGCCTGGGTTGTGGGCTCAATCCCCAGTAGGGGGCGTGCAGAAGGCAGCTGAGGTGATTCTCATCACTGATGTTTCTATCGCTCTCCCCCTTTCCCTTTCTCTCTCTGAAATCAATTTAAAAAAAAATAAAACAAAAACAAACACCCACATGGGCAACAAACAAGTACAGTAACTTACAGTGAAAAGTGTGTCCATAATGGGCCCCAAACATTTTTCTGTCTACCCCCATATGCATTCACAAGTACAACTGCCCCCACCTTATTTCTGTGTGAGACAAGGTAGAATGCCCTGGTTCTTCTTCAATATTTTTGCAGAACAGATTTAAGCTATTTCTTTATTTCAGTGCACTGTGCCACCTGACAACCAGTCCCTCACTCCCTCTTTACTTACTCAACTGAACACTACACTAACTTTAGCAAGTACACCCATTGTATTTCATATCATTCCAAGAACATTTTAGAAGGAAGGATACATTTCAGGAGAATGGTTTGGGGACTGGTGTTAATGCTCAGACAGCAGTCTTCCAAGAGCAGGACTTTAGGCTCCATGTGGCTACACTACCACTTCTAAAAAAGTGGAAACCATGAAGGAATAGTCAACGTTTCCATAATAACAGCACCACTTAATGGCGCGCATTGAGTAACTCTCGCAAAAAGCTGGCACAAGTGAAATAACAGAATATGGGAGAACACAAGAAGAGGGTTTGCTCCCTGGTTTCAGGGCACTCATATTTCCCACTCAGAAACAAAAAGTGAAAAATGAAAGAAAAAAATTAAACAGCAATAACTGTTGCCTCCTGGAAATAGAAAGTTAATGGGAAAATGTTTTCTGAGGAGAGCTGATTGCTCATTTTTTTGAGATTCTGGGTTCCCACAGTATTTTACCAGAAGCAGATCTAAATACATTTTTAACAAAAAGGAAAAACACCTGATTTTCAACTTTTTATATGGTCATTCAGGCTTATTTCTTCTTTTAAAAATATAGCATTTTGCCCTAACTGGTTTGGCTCAGTGGATACAGCATCATCCTGCAGACTGAAAGGTCCCAGGTTTGATTCCAGTCAAGGGCATGTACCTTGGTTGCGGGCACATCCCCAGTAGGAGGTGTGCAGGAGGCAACTGATCGATGCTTCTCTCCCTTCTATGTTTCTAAATATTCTTCTCCCTTCCTCTCTGTAAAAAATCAATAAAATATATTTTAAAAATATTGTATTTTAGGGGAAAGTGTACTTTAGGCAACTAAATATTAATATGTAAAACTAATTTGTACTAAAGGACATTTCTACATTGTTATCCACTAGATAATTCTTACCAACCAGCACTATAAATATTGCCTTAAAAACAATTTAGGTTTAACTTAGTATTGCACTACCCAATGTTATTAACTAAAAAGAAAAATTATATGTGTTCAATCCCAGTCACATATTTATGATTCCAGTCTTATTTACATGTACAGGGCAAGAGCACAGTTAAGTCTACCTTTGAGATTATTCAAGAAAGTACCTATTAGAAAGCAAATCTGAGAATATGTTTAAACCCGAATATTACATTAAATAAATTATCTTAAGTCCTGTCTGGTTAGCTCAGTGGCTAGAGCATTGACTTTGGACCAAAGGGTCACAGGTTTGATTCTTGGTCAAGGGAACATACTTCAGTTGCTGGTTCAATCCCCAGCCCAACCAAGGTGTGTGTGGGAGGCAACCAATTGCTGTGTCTCTCTCACATCAATGTTTCTCTCTCTCTCTCTCTCTCTCTCTCTCTCTCTCTCTCTCTCTCTCTCCCTCTCCCTCTCCCTCTTCCTCCTGCCCATCTATTCGCTCTAAAAATCAATGGAGAAAATATCCTCATGTGATGATTAAAAACAAAAAACTAAATTATCTTATGATATCCAGCTACAGTACACCCTGGAGCTGCAGGACAAAGTTATATATCTGTTATAGGTTTACCCAAAGTATTCTGAAAGCAATGTACTCTACAACACTATATGTCATACAGTGTAAAATATAGACAGGTGCCTTATTTTGTGGCAAGTTCCCTAGCTTAATGATGATTTTGTTTAAATGTTAACACTTAATTTTTCAAAAAGATAATTTTGTTCACCATCCCACACTTGGCACAGCATCCAATTCATAATAAGTACTCAGTAAACATTTGTTCAATGAAAAAGTTTTGAAATATATTTTTGGTTAATTAAAATAAGAGGAACCCTTTCCAAAACATATAGTGAAAAGGTAGAACAAAAGAGAATTGCTATAAAGAGCAAAATATATAGCAAACCCATAGAAATAGAGTATATTGTTTTATTAGTAGAGCCACTTAATAGACTATAGTTGAAGGCATTGTTTTTCAACCCTTGCTACTTCCATAACCTGAGAGTTTATGGTTTATGTGTCCTTTTAAAAAGTATATTTTTATTGAGGAAGGGAGAGGGAGGGAGAGAAATACCAATGATAAGAGAGAATCATTGATTGGCAACCTCCTGCATGCCCCACCTTGGGGACTGAGCCCCTAACCCAGACACATGCCCTGACCGAAAACTGAGCCATGACCTCCTGGTTCGTAGGTCAATATTCAACCATTGAGCCACTGAGTCACTCTAGCTGGGCTATGTGTCTTTTTTTTAAGTCAGGGTTCTACCCCATATCAGTTATTCTCTGGAGTCAGCGCGTATGCATTTTTTGAAAGCTCCTGCAGTAATCACAAGCCAGTGTTGAGAACCACTGTCCTAAAGGAAAGTATGTAAGAACTGACTCTACGTATCCCCCAAATACAAGGAAGCTGTGGCTTATTCGAAGGGAAGGCAGTCGTTACAGAGCTAATACTAAACTGGCCAGCCTATATCTGGGCTCTTGCATGAGAAGTTCTGCCTCATTATTTGGCTGATATAGTGTAAACTCTAGAAACAAAAAAGAACATGTGATGGTAGAAGTGAAGACAGCAATATTAGGGAGACAAAGCTATCAGTCTATTGAAAAAGTATATTTGTGTTGGGAGATTTTGTGTAAGATTAAGCTTGCTTTTCATACTAGTGAGGAAAAAATGGATTATCAACACCCGTGTTGAGACAACTGGGTGACCATATGGGGAAAAATAAAATAAAATTGGATCTATACCATATACCTAACAACAAAACATAGTCTAGATACATCAAAGATTTAAACATAAAAAAAGCACCACACAGTAATTAGAAGATAACGTGGGATAATAAAAGGCCTTTTAAAGTCTGATAATAAAAACTAAAAGCCATGGAATGAAATAGATGAGAAATATGATTATATTAACATCAAAAAGTTCTGCAGGACATAGACATAAACAAATCAAACAAGCAAACCCAACAGACAAACAGCAAACAGATAAACTAAAGCCTGAAGTGGAGAAACTTTACAACTCATATCAGAGACATATAGCCATTTTTTCTGATATATAATGAGTATTTATGCATCAAGGATGAAAATATACAAAATCACCCCTTAAGGATAAAGTAAATGAACATATATAGAAAAGCTCATAAAATTTTCCTAAACATATACTCAACTCATCTTCCTTCATAGTACAGGTAGCCTTTTTTATAATCAATCAAATTAGCAAAGATTAAAAAATTGACAGTACCCTGCTTGGATTACAGTAGAGGGAAGTGCTATCATACCAATACTTTTTATCGCCATTGCTGATGGGATTCTAAATTTAAAACCACTGTGGAGAGCAATCTTCCATAAGCTTCTGAAATTATGAATGTAAATATCTTTTAGCCCTGTGACACATCCCTAAGAATTTATTGAATAGATGTGCTTGCATGTCTGCAGAATTATTTACATTTAAGTGTGAGGTTACTCATTGTACAGCACTATTTGTAATAGCTGAAGGTTAAAAACACCTATATGAAATTCAGAAGGGCACTGGTTAAATAAATTACAATGCACTCAAGACAATGGAATACCATGAGTGTTTCAAAGAATGGACATATTGTAATCACTGAGGGGAAAAAAGAACACTAAGATAAGATGAGGAAAAAACTCAACAAGCAGGAAGTGTGTATAGTAAAAAACCCATGCATATACACATATGTCATTGGAAAGGAATAGAGTAACCGATGACATTTGTTTTCTTCCAGGAGGGGAACTGAATGATTGAGGAACAAAGAAAACAGGAGGTAACGCACTGTATATTCTTTTGCAACTTTTGTATTTTTTACCATTCGTGTAAATCATCTATTTCAAATGATATGAATTCAAAGCAAACTTATTCTCTGGCCCTGTTCTTACGTTTAATTCTAAACTCAAACATCCATTGTAAATTAAAACACGAGCAAGTCCAAAACATCCACTGCTGCTCGATAGGAGTTAGACATCGATAATAATAACTGCAATTTTATTAAAACACGTAGAAATGCTGATAAATGTGCATATTGGGAGAAAAGCAGAACAGAGTGCTTGAAAAGGGTATCAGTCGAGGCATAAAGCTGGAAAGACAGTAACAGAAAAAAAGAATGAAATCACAAGGAAAACAATGCAGAGATATGTCCTGAGTGAACATTACAGTTTACAACAATGCGTAATGAGCTGGACTGAAGCGGGCAATAGTGGCTTCAACACATTTGCCTTTTCAGCCACAGTCACCATGAGAAGCAGGACTGTAAGGACACTTGAGCACATAGTTAAACACAAAGTCATATGTGTAGTAGTCTATTTCCTCTGCCTCAACTTCTTCCCTCTAAAAATGAATGAAATCATAGATGCGGGTAATATTAGGAAATAAGTAAATGGTTTAAGATCATCTAAGAAGGTGTCTATTTGTTCATAATATTGTATGACACAATCTCTGTTTCATTGTGATCGATTATTGAAAATTTTGATAAATACTAGTTCTTAGTAATACCATTTATCAAAGCAGCGTCTCTCAGATAGAAATTATTGTATAACTTAGAATAAGAAATTTACAGCCTGGCTGGCATGGGTAGGTGGTTGAGTGTCGACCTCTGAACCAGGAGCTCAGGGTTTGATTCCTGGTCAGGGCACATGCTTGGGTTGCGAGCTCAATCCTCAGTGGGGGCCATGCAGAAGGGAGCTGATCAATGATTCTCTCTTATCATTGATGTTTCTATCTCTCCTTCCTTCTCCCTTCCTCTCTGAAATCAATAAATATATATTAAAAATAAGAAAAAAGAAATTTACAGATGAAACAATACCTATTGGTCTGGGGGGGGGGACCATTTTCTGAGATGTTGAAATAAATATGTAACACGGGCTTTACTAGCATTACTTTATTGAGCAGAATTCCATTGACAGCTGTGAAATGCACAGCCCAATGCTAGAGCATTTGTGTGCCAATGGGAACATCAGGGACCCTCATGATTGAGGTGTTCCAGGGGATTGTCTGACTAAACAAGCACCAATTAGAGTTATTATGACAAAGTCAATTTATTATCCTTTTTACATCATGTATAGTTTTAGAAGAAAGCTGAACATATTTATCCCAAAGGAAAGACAATGTGGGAATGTGATGTCTGGATTGGGTAAATGGAGGAGTTATTTGGGGACGATAGTCCTTTCAGATCTATAGTTGCCACGAGTTCCTGGAAACTAGCCTTAAGCTCCACAGTCCATTAAATACCCATTGTGGTACCTATATAAAGGCAATGAGACTCAGCTTTGAGAAGAGCAACTGATGGCAAGCATGCCCTGTGCATGCATTATCAAAATTCTTGGCAAAAGAATGTTAGTGTTTGAATCCTAGAAACCTCAAGCAGTGAACAATACCTCTTCTTAAAGTAAAAAGCCATGAACTAATCACATATCAAGCAGCTGTGATGTACCTCCACTTGCTATTACCTCTTCTATGGGAAAGAATTCATTGTCAAGTTGGTTGTTCTTTTCCCTTGTTTCCTGGAATTGCAATTGCATAGGCTTGGTATTAAAGAAAACAGGGAAATAGCACCAAGTGATAGTATTCCTTTCTCTTACCTTTAGTTGGTATGTTTGGACTAGACAAAAGGATTTGTAGGGTAATCTTACAATTGACTGAATGAATGACTAAATGGACACCTTATTGAAACTACAAGAGCCCTAACCGGTTTGGCTCAGTGGATAAAGCATCAGCCCGCAGACTGAAGGGTCCCAGATTTGATTCTGGTCAAGGGCATGTACTTTGGTTGTGGGTGCATCCCCAGTAGGGGGTGTGCAAGATGCAGCTGATCAATGTCTCTCATCGATGTTTCTAACTCTCTATCCCTCTTCCCTTCCTCTCTGTAAAAAATCAATAAAATATATTAAAAGAAACTACAAGAGACACTGTTGATAATCTGAAAAGACGAACAAACCAAGATGTAATGCCATCCTAAATTCGGGCGATTAAGTAGTGTCAGAGAGTTCAAGTGATGTCTTGCAGGGATCAGGCTGAAACCGACTCTCTGACATGCCCCGAGTGATCCTGGATTGTGAGAGGATGCAGACCAGGCTGAGGGACCCCATCAGTGCACGAATCTGTGCACCTAGCCTTTAGTGAATATAAGAAAGCTGATGGACCATTTTTGATGAGTAGAAATCTAGATTTTTAAAATTTTTGTTAAAAAAATCTAAAATGTTTCTGGCTTTTCCAAAAATGTTTGCTTGAAGAGGAAAAATATTACCCAGAGACATGATTATTTCAAAGCCTTATATATTCACTCTAACTAGCAACATGGTGAGGTTTTAATTTACATACCACCTAACACTGCACAAGCAAAACAAACTTGAGATAACAGAATGAGACCCATGTTAGCACAGAAAGAATCAAGGTCACAAAAGTACTAAAGAGAAGCATCAACTATTTCAATATCCCAAGAGACTGGTAATGGGAGTTGGGTCACCATTATTCTGTATACAACAGCAGGCATCACCCAGAGGATTCCAAGCACTCTAAGCCTAACACAGCACATGGCATCTTGCTTGCTGGAAAGAAGCCCTCAGTTGTCACCACTAGCCCAATGAACCTTATTTTAATTTAGGTGGAATGTCCTTGTTCTTCCAATGTAAAGTTCTCTTCATGTTCTAAAATTTGTTTTTTGAAACTGTGGATCATGACCCAAGATTCAACAGTCTTTAAATAAATTTAGTGGGATTACAGTCAGCATTTAAAAAGAAAGCAAATACATGGAATAGAATAAAAAATCAGAAAACATAGCAATTAGTGATCAAACTTAAAACATGTGTGTAATAAGTGTGCATTTGAGGATCAAATGTAATATGTGGGTAGTTGAGGAATGGAAAAGGTCCCTTTGACCCTAACTCTCTTTTCCTCAGTTCCATCAAAGTGCCTGGAATTCAACAACAACAAAAAAAGATATATTTCTCTATACTACTAATATTTGGGAGACTTAAAATGTACCTAATTAAATTGAGTTGTATCTGGGAAGAATAAAATCTTAAGTTTCATCAGCAAAGGCTGATGTGACTCCTCTATAAGCAGAGACCAAATGAGTAGAACATAAGTTAGGCACTTTGGTGATAGGAGAGGCAGCTGAAGGAGTAGATGGCAAGACCACGAGATCATCCTAGCATTTCACATATTTAACCTGCATCCTCTCTGTTAGCATTGATCAACGATTCCCATCCAGGATACTGCAGTGCTTTTGGATACTATAAAAATCAATAAGAAGAATTGCAAATATATCCTTTTATGGCTCTTCAGTTTGTATTGCTCAGTATATTCACAGACATCATGGAGAAAGTCTTTCTTAAGGCCTTTACTTTTCACATCAGTTAACAAATTTCATGAGAACTCATAGTCAGTCCATCCTCCATGGTGGGGAAGATCTCAGGAAACAGAGCAATGACCCTTAAAGTTCATTATCAATCAGAATCAATGGGGGTGTTTTTAAAAAATATAGATGCTTGGGCCATACCCTTAGAGAATTGATTTCAATTGATTAAGGGATGGGATCCAAGCATCCTATATAATAAAAGCCTAACATGCTAAGTTTCAGATCATTCGTTTGACTATTCAACCAGTCACTGTTATGCACACTGACCACCAGGGGGCCGATGCTCCAACTGGTAGGTTAGCTTGCTGCTGGGGTTCAGCTCATCAGGACTGGGTGACATGGGCCAAACATGCTCTGGAGCCCTCACCTGGTCCCTCCTTGGCCCCGATTGTGCACCTATGGGGTCCCTCAACCTGGCCTGCATCCTCTCCCAATCTGGGACCCCTCAGGGGATGTCGGAGAGACACTTTGGCTCAATCCCCATAGGCCAGACTGAGGGACCCCACCAGTGCATGAATCCATGCACCAGGCCCCTAGTTTTAAATAAATCTCTCAGTCAATTCTACTGCAGAGTTGGGTGTTAGAACGAATCAAGTCCCACTTTCCATGTGATTCCTATTATATCATGAACAATTGTGTTAAATAGCTATAATTTTAATGATGGTCTCACTTAAATTGAGCAGAAATGTCTCCTTTTAGAATCAACACATTAGTCACTTTTTCTACGTGGCCCTTCTCCTCAGTACCCCAACCCATAGGAGTGGATGACTAGTCAATCCTTGTACCATATGTCATCTTTCAGTATCAACTCACTCAAGCAAACACAGCACAACTAGAGAATATAGTAACAGTAATACTTAGTGAATGTTAGTGATCAATAACATTAGTGTTATAATTGTTATTATTACAATTAGAGCACAATGCAAATATAACAGTTAACAGCAAAGTCACCAAAGCAACTTTGCAAAGACAAATGTCAAGAATACACTACTTCACAAAGTTGTACAATAAGTGGTATGCATTGGTAATCCGCAAAAATACAAGATGCTTGTTTTTGTGTCACTTACTTTTCTCCTCCTACAGCACCTTATAGACAAGTGAGCAACCAGTGCAAAAAAAGTGCCACAGGAGTACTCAAGTGACTCTTGGAAAAAAGCCTCTTTGTTCATATTTAAAATAATAGCATTCTGGGCTACAGAACTCTCCTTTAACATTCAAGAGCTCCCCCACAGAGTTAAAACGAAACTTCAATAATACCTCTTCTTAGAAGAAGATTGAATGAGAATATGCAAAGTTTAGTCCTCATAGAAGAAACAAAAGATAAATGAGAAAAAATAACTTCTGGGAACATATTTCCACCTCTGTCTCTACCCCACTGGTTAACCTTAACTTTTCTGTAACTCAGTTTCTCTACCATAAGCCATGGAACTGCACGGTACTTTAGGAGGATAGATGTCTGCTAGGATTCAAATGATGTGTCCTCAGGCTCAGTATCATGCCTAGACTCCCATGAATTTGTCATAAAGAATTATTATTTATCCTACAGATCGTGTTGCACTGAGTTAAAATGATTTAAGTTAAATTGACCTGAACTCTAAAACAAACAATAATAAAAATGACAATAGTACAGCCAATTTTTGATGCTGATATTTAGGGCATAATTGTTAAAGTGCCTAAATCTTCCATTGTTGCATTCTTCCCTATTATTGCTGAAATCAGTAAATTAAATAATGCTATGAATTATCTGATCTTTACATTAGGTGCAATTTAGTAATTATTAAGATGAATTGGAAACTTCGCTTGTAACTGTTAACTATCCTGCTTAACAGTATAGACCAGCGATTTTCAACCGGTATGCCACAAGAATTTTTAAAACATGCAATATCTGACTATTCAGTCAGGGGCACTGACCTCTTTTCCCTTAGATTGTCAAATTAATAAAATGACAATAATCAACACAATAATAGCTGTCTGGTGTCAATGAACCAAAATTACGCCTATTTTTTATCAGATCAGCAAAAATATATTTTTTGGTGCGCTACAGAATTTTAGTAATTAATTTCTGAGTGCCATGAGATGAAAAAGGTTCAAAATCACTGGCATAGACAAAAATCAGACAGCATAATGTAACAATCCTGAGCTTCAAAGAATTGTTAACCTTCCATCGTTACTTTGCAGAGCTGAAAAGCCATACCTTCAACTAAGGAAGTGAGGAGGGTAACATTGGCAGCTTTCCTTCTTCCTGCGGGTAAGTTCAGGCCAAGCCTATCCAGCTTCTCTCTCAGGCAGCGGCCCCCATTCTTGGACTTTGCTCTGTCCAAACACAAGCAAAAACTAGGTTTTGACAATTCACATTCTGAGGGAAAATATGAGAACTCTTGACCACTTGGGGGGTTCAACATGGGACAGAAGATATAAGAGCTGAGGGTTGGGGAGTGAGACCCACAGGGCTGGAAAACAACTTGAGCATACCTTCTCAAAATGCCTCCCAGGAGTGAAGCATTGAGGCATTCCGGGGGTGAGAGACGCCTCTTCACCTCTGCAATGGTCACCTTGTATTTGGAAGTAGAACTGAGAAGGGACAGACGGCCAGGGACAGAGCAAAACAAGTCTGTGGGGTTGACCACACAGGTACCACCTTTGAAAGAAAAAGCATATTATATATTAATGACAGTGAGAGATGATGACTGTATGAAAGACAGTTAACACAAAAGCTCTCCTCGGGATTCAGGGATGCATGGCACACCTTCCTTACATGCACATCAGCTGAATCATCTCAAAGAGCTGCTCTGAAGATGTCCTTTCAAATGACACTCAACATTTTGTCTTTCAAATATCTATTGGAGATGTTTATGATAGATTATCTTAACTTAAGTAAAAATTAGCAGACTGATCCATCAGTGTTCATGCTGATATCATCCATGCCAAGAAACACTTCAATTAATTAAAACCCCCAAACTCCACCAATTAACCATGCAAAAGGTACGTATTATTTACCCATGGCTGTGTGCATATGTATGTATGTGCACATAGATGGATTTTTAAAATCCATGACTTCATATATAGACAAAACTTTTGAAAGCTCTTTTCTGAAATTCTTGAGAGCTGCCATCTCCTTTCCCACATACATCTACCAACTACAGACACCACTAAAATTCATTTTCCCACTTCCAGAAACTTCCAACACATGTGGGTGAATAATAGGTCAAATCCCTCTACCGTAGCTCAACCCTCAGGATCAGCGCACACAGTCAAACACAGCACATGATCCAGCATACAGTAAGAGGAACACAGTAAATGTTAGTGGCCTATCATCTCCGGAAAACCCCTGGAGCTCTGCTCTCATCCACGAACAAGAGCACATTTCCTAACCTCAGGCAGCTGAAGTAGAGCTGAGGACCCACGATGATCCTTGTTGGGAAGAGTTTCCTGCTGCTCAGTCTCCCTTACTGCATAATTCCTGAGCTGATGTCCACGCTGCTAACAAGGTGGCTACAACGCCCCAGGATCCAAGGCTGCTCTCAGCCTCCACCCACCAATTCACTGAGCAAGCTGAGGAAAGAGCTTCCTTGGCAAAGTCAAATGGAAAGTTTGCTTTTCTGAGCCTACACTTGATTTCTTTGGTTATGGGCTATTTTAGACTCATCTCCAGAAAAGTCTAAAGTTCTAGGATGAAAAAGAAGGAAAAAATGTAGGTAGAGGAAGAAAAATGCTCAGGAGAGTGTTATCTGAAATCTTTTTACTCGGTGGGTGGTTCTCAACTGGCATCTCCTAGGAGCTCCTTAGAAATGCAGAATCTCAGGCCCAACCCCAGACCTTCTGGGTCAGACTCTGCATTTTAAAAGACCTCCCGGTGGTTCATGTGTGCATTAAAGTTTGAGAAGCACTGGTCTAGGACTCACCACTGGTCTCCCACATACTCCTGCCCTCCTACTAAGCAGCTCAGAAGGAATGTATGTCAGTGGAGTCTCTGGTATTCAGATATTAGGCACAGTTACTAAGGAACCTGGGAGGGTGTTTAAAAAGGCAAAGGGGTCCTGGACCCCTTTTGGGTGGAGAGAACAGGCTAACTGTGCCCTACCCTTAAAGTATTTCTACCCCTGTCCTTTCTGGAATTCCTGCTGGCTGTCTTCCAGGCATCTGAATGTCCCCCGAAGTGCTGTGACTACTGTCTTCCTCCCTGAGCATTCTGTGGCTGGTGACCATCCTGCATGTCCCTCAAAGACAGAAGAAGGGATAATGAGAACATCAGAGGAGCTAGCCCTCTCCAGGCCAGAAGGTGGGTCCTGTACTCTAGGCTTAATTGCCTGTGCTAGTGCCTGAATGCCTGCCCTCGGTTAAAACCTGAGGGGTCATCATCTTAATTATCGAACTGAAAAATTTTTTTATTATCAAACTTGCGGCCAACACCATGAGAAATCATGCAAATGCCTTCCGCAGGAGCTGGAAACACAAATTTACCTGCACTTCCCCACCTGTCCTTCTCAGAAACAATTTTAAAATAATAGCACAGTAGTCCCCCCTTATGCACAGGGGAGATGTTCCAAGACCCTGAATAGACGTCTGAAACCACAGATAGTACTGAACCCTGTATATACTATATACTTTCCTATATATACTCACACTTTGCTGCTTCTCTTTGGCATATCCGAATTGCCGGGATCACTACTCTTGCACTTTGGAGCCATTATTAAGTAAAATAAGGGTTACTTGAACATAAGCACTGTGATTAGTCGGTAATCACATAACCTAGATGGCTACCAAGTGACTAATGGGCAGACTATGTAATATGGATATACTGGACAAGGGATGGTTTATATCGAGGGCAAGACTAAGTGGGCAGCACAGGATTTCATCACACTATTCAGAACGACATGCAATTTAAAATGTATGAATTGTTTACTTCTGAAATTTTCTATTTAATATTTTCAGACTGCAGTAGACCTCAGGTAAGTGATACTGTGGAAAGTTGGAAAGTAAAATTGAGGATAAGAGGGGACTACTATAATGATAATAATAATAATAATAATAATAATAATAATAATAATGCAGTTCTCCTAGATTTCCGGGCTCAAAAACACGACTATACTTTTGGTTATGCTCTCACTTTATACCTATAGACGGAAAATGCATTTTAAAAATAAATGTGTGACTTCGCAAGCATTGAGATGAACAGGAAAGTAAGCTAGGTATCAGTGAATCTGGGTTTTAGTGTCATATTATGAGACCTGAGAATTCGAGAACTTTAGAATTTAGGTCATTGTGAGGTCATCTGAAGCAAAACATATTTTTAAAAAGCCACAATGATGTCTGTAATCAAAATTCACCCAGCCCTCTACTGAAAATGGACCTCCACTCACAGCCACTGTGAATCATAAGCAAATGCATATTCTTACATAAAGCCCCTTCTCTTGTACACTAGCCAGTACACAATTGAGGGCACATGCATCTCAAGTTTATCATGAGTGAGAGAAAAGGATCTGGGCGTGTGCTATTTTCCTGGTTGCTAAGGGAAGGACAGACTTGTAGACCTTTCCTATCTTTACTAATGTACAGTGGGTTTAAAACCTTATTTAGAGAGATTCAAAATACTATAGTTTTTGTAAAAGGGGCCAAATTAGGCATTCTCCAATTGGAAGCAGCACTCTTTGGGAAAGGAAAACCCCGTGTGCTGAAAACCAACTGCTCCCAGGGAAGCCATTGCTCAGCTACCGAGCTCAGCACTAGCTCTCTGGGCCCTTGGTCTTTCTCCCCTGCATCCAGGTTGGGTTTCTGGCTTCTCCTCAGATAAGCATTTATTAGGTAAGTCATACAGGCTGCATATTCAGAGTATGCTTGATGCACACACAAATTGCCTGGAGGATTATTTTTGTATTCAGATTAGCCATCAACTCTAGAGTCTTTTGTGTTTTTTTTTTTTTTATGTCTTAGCATCTTTAAAGGGAATTTCTGTTGCTTTGATAGTTGGCATTGCTGCAGCCTTGGGGAACTCTCTTGTCCTGGTGAAAGATTTGGCAACTTGTAAAGTTTACAGCAGCATGGGGAACCTCCTATTTTCCTTCCTAGTTTATTTTGTAGCAAGGAATTAAAAAGCAATAGGTCAACATAATCAGAGTTTTGCATTTGGAATGAAGGCTTCAGGGAGGTGGGGATTCTTGAAGGGGATCCAGGCAACTGATGGCAATGGTGAGGTTTCAAAGAAGGAGAGTCACGCAAGAGTCAGCCATGCCCAGCCATTTACAGTGTCCGTCCCCAACGTTACTAGTTGACATTCCCCACATACCTGTGTTGCCTGTCAGCTCTTATTGAAATTAGGTAATATTCATTCTAGATCCAGCACTCTGGTAAGGGGTGTCTCTGCTGCCCCAGCCAGGGTCCTCATGCAGAACTCTTAGAATACATCTCTTTTTTTTTTTTTTTTCATAGTGCAAAGAAGCAATACTTCCACAATGGTCATTATTTTTTAAATTGAAACCTGGCGATAGGGTGTCCTATTTCCAGTGCTGCTGTAAACTTAGATGTGTAGCTATAGTAACAGCCTAAGAAATCAGGGACTATCTACTCAAGGTCATTCGCCAAGGACTTGGCTATCACACTTTTGCCACCGCTTTCGGAAAATGTCAGCCAAGGGCTTAGTGTGTGTATGACAAAGTCATGCACTAAAGAGTAGAAGCAGATCCTTCAGCCAGCACACCTTGTTAGATCCCAGGCCTCTAGAAGAAGCAGGGGGCTGGGGCTGCGCCCTCTCTGGCCCGGCTGGACAACTCTGGCCCTGTGTCTGCACGCATGGTGTGGGGGAGTGGAAAGAGGACTGGGCTGCAAGTAACAGACTGGCCTACTAGCGATCCGTTGTAGGCAAGTAACTGGAGCTTGGTCTGGCCATCTGAAAAATGGGCATGCTAACAGCTGCTCTCCTTCTTTTCCCAGATTGCGAGGAGGTGCAATGGGAAACGGATGCACGCATGCTCAGCGCCCTGAGGAAAAGCCACCCAATCCCACCTTGGTGCTGAGCAACTACCACGCCACTGGGTGCGGGCTGTGGAGCGTGACAAGATCCCCATCCACCTTTTGCGCTGCTTCGGGATTAGAAAGCCACGCGCCAACGCGCTTTTTACTCTTCACATCCCAGGCAATTAGGGCAGAGGAAACAGCCACGGTCGTCTCCAAGGAACCGCGGCTCCCCTGGCGCCCCTAAAGCTGCCTCTAAGCCACGGGCGCCCTCTGAGTGCCCCCACCCGCCTCCAGAACAGAGCGGGTGCGGGCCAGAGGCTCCGCGCGTCCTCCAGGTGCGATCAATACCTCCTGCCGGGCTTCCGCGCGCGGCCGGTGCGCGCAGCCTCTCCAAAGCTCGCAGCCCGCTCGGTGTTGACATAATTAGACCAAATCTTGAGAGCAAAATAAATGTTCTGTTCGCCTTACAGCCAAACAGATGTTTACAATTCAAATGAAAGAAATACAAACGGCAGGGATTTTTTTTCCTCCCCTTCTTCATCTCCAGTGATCGCTCGTGTTTTTTGTTTTTTTTTTTCTGACACATTAAAAATGTGTAAGCGATTACGAGAGTTTCCTGTCCCAGTTTGTTCTGCTGGTGCATTTCTTCGAGGTACACACGTTTAAATGGGGTGGGGTAGGCTCATTCCCGGCAGCTTCCCCGCTAGCCTCTTGCCCTTCTCAATCGCAATTATCCCCCCCTCCCTTGCGCCCCCCCCCCCCACAGGCGTTAGAAGCAGATACTAATTGTAATCAAATAGGCCTCAGATGATATTTGAGCAGCAAGGCGCGCTGTTTGGGGGAGGATATGCCAGGTATAACTGGATTCCTAGGTTTCAAAAGCGCTCCTCCCGGTGCAGGTTCCAGACAGAATAAAAGAAAGGGAGGCCTGCAAGGGGAGACCTACTAGTTTCATGTGGCGGTGGGTGTGTAACCGCGCGCGCGCGCGTGCGTATGTGTGTGTGTGTGTGTGTGTGTGTGTGTGTTGGGGGGGGAGCGTGTTAATCCCCATTTCCCAAAGATAGAGATAGAGTGTTTTGGCTTTTGGTGATTTTGAAAGCAATAAGGAAATTGGGGAGAAGGCATTAGGCTTTGGAAAAGCAGCTCCTCCCTCCCCCACATTCCCGCAAAATAGTTTTCCAACAAACCACGCGTCCAGGTCTTTTGGTATCTGAATTTTAGACTTCGCAGAAAGATGATTGAATTCGGAATCTGTATGTGAGGACTAAGGAGCCAGGCGAGGCTCCTGGTGTTTTCCTGGCCTTATTTTCACAATAAGGAAGGCATAGAAATAAGTTTTGAGTATTGAGGTCCGTAAGCTCTGACAAAAGAAGAGCACAAAGTCTCCCCACCCTCCTCCAGTCTTACTCCTTCCACGAGATGCTGAAAGACCCAAAGGCCGACTCAAAGTTCGAGGGTCTGGAGAAGTAGGGGCGAGGGGGGGGGGAAAGCGGGCACTCCTGGCCCAGCAACCCGTGGGCAGCCGTGGGGGCTGCGGAAGGGGAAAGCGGAGAGATCCATCCGCCCTGGTATTGGCAGAATGGGCCATTGATGCTAAGCTCCGTTTCACCGAAGCATTTTTTTTTTTATTAAATCGAATCTGACAGTGTTTGTGCCGCAGCCTAAATGCCTCCGCCTTGGCGTGCCAGTCACCTCTAAGCGATCTGACAAACTCCAGCGCTCTTAAACGTGCAGAGTTCAGATCATATTAATTCCCCAAAAATGTTTTGATTCAAAGTAGTTTGTATTTTGTGTAGCCACAGGCAATGCGGAAAGCGCTGGAGCCTGCCCACGGCCCGGCCGCTCCCTCTCCGCGTGGCCCAGAGGCTATGGCGGTACTTAAGCTTCTGAAATTAGCCTGGGGCAGCAAGGCAAAGTGATCACAAAGCGAAACAAGGGCGCTTCCCCTCTTTGCTTTTTTCATTTTTTCCCCTTTCTTCCTTTTTTTTTTTCTTTTCCTTTTTTGAGTTTGCCATCCCGATTTCACACACAGAAAAGAGACCAGGGCCAAAATGTCACTTCCCACGCAAATATGGAAAAAATGCGTTTTCTCATTTCACCTCCATCATGTACTGAAGGCCACAGCGCCCAGCCCAATGGAGCCCCTACCCCTGCGATTCCAGTCTGGGTCCCCTCATTATTAGCTTCATCACCGTCGTCCTCATTGTCATCAACGTTGTTCTCTTATTTTTAAATTCTCAGGGAGAGGAATGAAAGTGGCCAGCGCCTGCCAAAGGGGAGGAGGCCATAAGGGAGTCTCAGAAGATTCCTGGGGAAAAGAAGAATGGGTTTTCCTTTCTTTTTTTTTTTTTAATGATTAAAACACAGACGACTCCTGTAAATAGAAGCCTCATTTCTTCAAGAGATGCCTTTTGAAATCCAGTATCTGAATATTCAACGAAGGCAAAGCTCCACTCTGTACGTACAACATTAATATGATCTCTGCAGAATTTGCTACTCAGAAATATTAACATATCAAAGCCGACGCCCGGAGGCGAGAGAAGATATCGATACCCGAGGACTGGGTAAAGTAAAGATTATTGGTTCTGATGGTTCGAGTGGCGGAGCTGCGGGCAAAATCGCGCACACCATTAACCGAGAGTGAGCGCACGGGGAGCTGCGCCTCAGAGGCGGTGGCAAATATTTTATCTAGGTGGTAATTACCTTGCTGCTGCCCCCTCTTCCGCACTTGCTTTGGCGATGGGGCCTTCATTATAGCCAAACACAAGGTAACTGCCACTTACCAAAGTGAGTCAGGAAAGTGGTATTTTGATCTTTCTCTTTAGAAGTGGCCAAATTTTAACTGGAACTCCCTCCCCCTACCAACACACACACCACTGTAAAACAGGATACCGCTCCCTGGAGAACTCCTGTAGGGCATTTAGGGATCTGCCTTTCTTCAGGGGTCTTTGGAAGTCAAATCCAATTTTTTTTCTCTCGCAGTAAATTCTAAAAATCATTAGAAATGTAAGTTTATTCGAGAGCTTAGCAGGAGAAGGAAAATGGTGAAAGTTGTGCTTTTCAAGAAATTATGTTTCATGGGGAGAGTTACCTGTAAGGCATGGATTAGAAGAGAAACAGACATTCCCATCTAAGCTATTACTCAATAAGGTGACATGGCAGAGAGCTTGAGTTCATGAAGAACAAAGGTGACTAGAGCTGTCGATATTAGGAACCCTGTGCACTACTGTGACAATAGAGGGAAGAGGTTTCCTTAGCTTTGCTTCAAAAACTGGGAGTCCTGAGATGAGGTGCTGGATGTGCTCCGGAAGGACCTACACCACCTTTTAATTCAAGACTTTCTTGATACGCTTGCTATCCGCTTGCAAATTGTCATGCACATTGATCTGTTCAGAGTAAACAGACAACAGACCCTGGTCTCCAGGGCAATTCCAAGTTAATTGGCCTATCTTTAAGACATATAGGAAATGAATAAACTCAGCAGTTAAATTCTGAACTCCTTTTGCAGGGTGGGGGAAGACAGAGGGAGTTAGGCAAACAATACAAACAAAACCCCCAAGTTACCTCCCCTTTTTCTTTGGAGCCAGGTGGTGCTCCTAAAAGATCAATATTAGACTGAAAATAGCAGATTCGGAGCTGATATGTTAGGTGAAGTGAGTTGGCACCGGATCCCAGAAGAATACGAAAACATCACCCAAAGAAGGTCATTTCTGTGGCTCTGATAGGACAGGACCGAAGCTCCCTCTGACCTCGTAATTACCCAAGAGCGTTGGTCTTTTGGGGGAGGATGGCGTGGGGGTGTCCCCTACGGCTCTCTCCGAAAATTCAGCTGATTACACAGCCATGTCCTATCTAGCTCCCACCTTCGACTTCGAATAACTCCCACCCTCTGTCAGGTATTGTACGACCTGACGCAGTTTCCAAGCAATTGAGAGGGTGATCAAGCTGAACTCAAAAAACCGCAGTAGCGCGAGCCGGGCTCTGGGAGGAGCCGGCTCCGGGCGCTTATTAGTGGCGCTGTCCTTCAGCACCACCGACATCTTCGTGCGTCCGGAGGGCTTGGCCTCACCTTTGGTGTGACCGCCCCAGCAGACTGCAACCAGCTCCTTTTCACCTGGCCCTTCTTTCGCTCTGCATTTGTTACCCTTCTTCCCAACAGTATGTATATTTTTTTCTCGATTTTCACTAGTCTTGGGCCTTTTTCATGGCATGCCAATATGACAGTATTGGCGTGGCTGACAGGTTTAATATTGCTCATTTTAAAAAAGATATTTATGCAGCAACATTAGTAATTAAAAAACAAAGTTCTCAAATACCTATTGGGTGAAACAACATAATTAAAGAGCCATTTCACGTTTAATGGAAGTTTCAAGCTTCCACTATGACAATAGTCAAGTTCCCAAAGGAAACCACTCTTTGGTTTCGCCCCCCTCAGTTTAAATGGAGTTTCACATTGGACATTGGGTTGCAAAACCGGCAGTTTAAACATGAAAGAACCTACTGCTGTCTATCAATACATTTTTCTCTCTCTCATTCTCTCTCTCTCTCTCTCTCTCTCTCTCTCTCTCTCTGTCTCTCTCTGTCTCTCTCTCTCTTCTTTAAATGAACTTTGAAAGAGAGGGAGAGTGACTGAAGCACATTTACTTGGTGCCATCAGAAGTGACTTAGTGTTTAGTGGTTAAGGTACTAAAGACAACTGCAGCCCTGGAGCTGGAATTAGTCCTGGTGAATAGGCCACATCTTATTAATTCGTATGAAGTTGGGATAACAGCTGGTCCCTCTTGCCTTGTATGCTCCCCGGGTTACTCAGCTTGCTAGGAAAATAAGCTTCAGAGGCACTGGATACAGTTAAGTGGGAAGCCAGCAAAATCTGCACTGCCTCGAGGCCTTTAAAATGTCATAGTTCAAAACCTTTTGTCAAACTGGAACATCTGAGATGCAGCCCCCTTCAGTGTCTGAGCTGAAATCAACAGCTTTCTACTCTTGTTCCCCCTTCCAATTCCATGGGTAACTCTGGATTCAGATGTTTTCTTCAACAGATGGGAACAAGAAAGCTTTATCTGGTGTAGTTAACACCACCTCCTCCTCCCACCCTCCCTTAAAGAAAGAAATGTTCAGGACACTTAGAAAAATAAGGGCAGCTACAATGTTGGCGTTTCATTAGCCTTCACTGCAGTCTCAACGAATCCAGCCTTTCACAGAATCCTTCAAAGCCTCAAGCTAACACCATCACCTCAAATACCCAGGCTGTGGCTGGCACATTTAGGACTAAAAAAGACCAGAAATTCTGCTCCAGGATGTGGTGATGGGGGAAGGAGGTGTGAGAAGGATTTTTTTTTTTGTCTTGAACTTTGATTCTGTCACTGTTCTGTGAGAAACAGCCAATCTCTTCTATCAGAGGTCCTAAGGGCACAGGCTAAGTTCAGGCCTTAGTGGAGGAAGAGAGGCTTTTTTAATGTGGGTATGTCTGTGTGGGACAAGAGTAAATGACTAAGAGTAATTGTTTTCTCAATCACCAGATGAGGGATCTGATGTTTAAAAGCACCACCACATCTTCAAAACAACATCATAGATAGGAAAAGAATGTTTTAACATGTCCTTACTTACCTCTTCTTATGACTCCACCTTGACCATTGAGAACAAGCCCACACTGGGCTTCCACGGAACCCTTAATAAAAGGAAAATACGTAAAATCACCCAAATAGGTATTATTAAGTATGACCTTATGAGTTAAGTCTGTCCATCTGTCCTGTCCCTGAACTTCATATCCACATAACCTCATAATAGACATTTAACGCAACCATTGAGCTACAGCAAGTTTGGCAGCGTGCATAATAAGGGGGGAAATTTTTGCCAGAAAACCACAATCTAAAAATTGTATAAATCTGAAGGTATGCATTTTACAGCACCATGAAATATTACACTTCAAAGGGCCCGAGTGCCTTTCATCTTGGCATAAGAGAATAAGAAACCCTTTGAGTCCCCATCAAGGCACATAGCACATATACAGTCTCCATGGCAGTTGCTGCATGAAGCAAATTACACCAAATGTGTCACGTTTGGCACTGTGGGTTTCTTGGGAGCTCAGAGGAGTCATTGCAAGTGGGAGATTTAAGTTATCTATTGAAAGTTCTGCTTTACCCCAGTTGGAGGAGCAACCTACAATGCTACCCAAAATGGGTCTTCATAGAGGAAACACCTTCAGGTTTACTAACCGTAGATCTTCCGGAGCCTAATGGATTTGGGGGGTCATTTGAACTGGGAAGGAGGCAAGGATTTGCTGATTTTTGATTAAGAAAAATAAAAAATTTCTCTGTGTATCTTCCTCCCCCTCCCTGAGTCCAACTGTGTTAAAGGCTCATTTTCCTTTACAAACAAACGAGGTATTGGACATGAAAGAGGCCTTGAAGGGTGTTAACCTACCCAACAGCCCGTGAAGAGTTAAGTAAATGCGGAGAGAGTCGGTGCATAATAAAAACCCACTTTACAAAACAACCTTTACAGCCCTGGCTCCCTCTCGCTTCCCCATTTTCACCATATTGAGGCAGGCCTGTAAGAGCCTCCTTTTCAACCAGTTCACGAGCGCTTTCTCATTTGAACTGTTCTGCCTTAAAGTGATTATCAAATCAATATGGAAAAAAAAAAACCTTGGAAACTGGGCATAAATTAAAGCAGTGATGGGAAAAGGTGTGACAGTTTCCTTTGTTGGCCATAGCAAATCTTTTTAGGGAACTCAAAGATGGAACTGAAGCCACAAGACTGTTTGCATCTGTTAGGCAGACTTAGACTGCCCTCCAAACCATTGGACTTTCACTTAAAATTCTGTTCAGGGAAAAGTATATTTACATTTGTTGCATTTGAAATGAGGCATATGCTGATGAATGTTTTAAAAAGAAAGAAATAAAAGGAGAGAGACGGGGTTTCTCCCACACATCCCCTCCCCAGTTCTCGTTTTAAAAGTAGCTATGACTTTTTTTCTTTCTTTTTCATTCTGCTAAGTCCAGGAGGAGTGGGGGAAAAAAAGAGCTTGCCAGATTTACAACTTGCTTCATATGTACTCATAGATAAAATGATATATATGTATACCTATAAGCATAGATATATAAAGAGATCGTATACCACACTCCTCCATTTCATCTAGTATCTTGGAGAGTTTCTCTCAGTATGAATACTCCATCAGTGTAAGTAATAAATGGGAAAAAAAGATTAAAAATAAAAAACCACACATAGGCTGGACAAAAAGGTTTAAAATATCTGAAGTGAGGAAGGTAAAAGGCCATAAAGCTCTCCATGGGAGTGAAGTCTTTCTCTCCCATTCTCTGGCGTGCCGCTAAGATGTTTATTTTCTTAGAAGAAACGAATCTTGGTCTCTTTACTTAACAAACTTCCCTCTCCCCATAAGTAAAACGTCGTTTGGTCAGATGACATTGCATAAATGACCAGTTGAATGGCACTAAGTTGAAAATTGGATAAACTACGGTGTCCTTTTGCACGGGATTCTCTCTTTGTCTGGTGCTTGCAAATGTTCTAATCCTCTCTTTTGAAAAATGCCCGGCTTTGTGCCTAGCACAGAAAAAAAATTTGTACAGATACAAAAAAATCAGCAGCAGACGTGGCTATTAAAAAGAGTAAATAGGTTTTAGTTGAGCAAAGCATTGAATGGCAGATTTCTTTTCCCCTTGAGACATAAGGGGATCCTTGTGAAAAATGTAAAAATGCCCTGAGCGTATAAAATTATTTTGTGAATACAAATGTAGAAAGTCAAGGTTTATGAAGCCAAATCTTTTTTCTTGTGTGCCGATCTTGTGGCTATGGCTCTTTGTTGGGATTGTAAGGGCTTTCACTTTGATTTTAAAATGATCCCTTGCTTGGAGGTAAATGAGGGGAAAAGATTTTCTGTGCGCAACAAGGGTTCTCTGCCGTCTCCAACTTCGGCTCTTCCAGTATCTCGCCTCGCATTGTGGCGACGGTGGAAAAGGTGGCCAGCTTTGTGCAGACTGAAAAAGTAGGGACTCGCAGATAGAACTAGCTGCACTTTCAGGCAAAATAAGTTACAAATACATGTTTCCTGGGTTCTTTTTTGGACATTTGTGGGCTTGTTTGAACCGAGACTGTGACGATCTGTTTATATAATTATAAATTCTATTGTTGGAAAGAATCTGCAAAAAATGCATTAAGAAAGTAGGAAATATCTAATTGAGGGATGGCCTTCCTTTCTTCCTCCCTCCCTCTCTCTTTCTCCTTTTTGTTTTTCCTCTCTCCCTTGCTCTCCTCCTTTCTTTCTCCCTATTTCTCTCTTTCTCTCTCTTAATTTCCTCATTCCCTTCTTCTAAAGGAGTTGCATCTTACATAAGTTAATGGGTTGGACAAGAAAAATAAAGTTGTAAATCAAAAGGGTGGCAGGATTGGGTGGGCCTCAGGCAAAGAAATTAGGTTCAACCCCACACCCTGGCGAACTGCCTTGTGCAGGTTCTTTCATTGGGGTACACTTTTGAGTTTTTCATTTGTGATTTTTTTACTCTCCACATCAATCTAGTATCTTTGGTGAAACTTCTGCTAGAGCTCAGAATCCCAACAATGTCTCCAGAATAAACCAGCTCCCCCAGTTCATAGTAAGCTCCCCACAGCTCAGTTTAGGACAAACACCTGAGACCCAGCAAAGCGCCAGACTGAGGCTAGGATTGGTCATCAACTTATCTGGTCTTACTCTAAGTCCAGGAAGTCTCAATCCCAGACTCTTAGCTCTCCCCTGCCCCATCCCCTCAGGGGCAAAATTTCAGGTTCACAGAAGACTTCCGTGCACACCTATGGAAAGTGGGGACCTCTGCTAGCCGGACTCCAGAGCGTGCAGGTGAAATGCCTTGATCCCAAGAGAGGAACCGAATGGCACACGCCTCCTCTAATTGTTTTGATAACTTTCCATAAGTGTTGTGTGTGTGTGTGTGTGTGTGAGAGAGAGAGAGAGAGAGAGAGAGAGAGAGAGAGAGAGAGAGAGAGAGAGAGAGGGCTGGAGAGCCGGCTTACAGTCAAAGCATCGACAGGGCGGGAGGGGGAGGGCGAAGAGGGGAGGGCCAGACAAATTCACTGCATGCTTATTTACCTGCAAGTCGTCCGCTCCCGCGGCGGCCAGCCCCAGGCTGGGCCCTGGCAGGAGTCTTTGATCTGGGTGCATTCCATACTGAGAGCCATGACTCATGAGGGACAGGTCGTGGCGGCGGTAGGCATCGAGGCAGCCCAGCTCCCGCCTCTGCTCGTCCAGGCAGGACGACTTGAGCGCCCGCGCATTGTGCAGGTTAATAAAGTCGGTGGGCTCCCCGTGGTGGATCTGCTGGTAGTACTGTTGCGAATGGTGGAGCGAGTTCAGAGAGTAGGCGTCGGGGGTGACGGCCGGGTGGCTGTGCTGAAATTCGTAATGGAAGGACTGGTGGTGGAGCGGGGTGTACTGGTGGTTAGTGGAGAAGTAGGGGGACGCGAACTCGGTGCCAGTGGTGGAGTAAGTTAAAGGAGAGGAGGAGGAGTAGGCGACAGTGGAATTGGCTACGGACTCCAGACAGCCAAGCTGCATCAAACGGTAGCTGTTTGATCCGTCGTGACGTATCTGGAAGGAAGAGGGGGAAAAGGGAGAGCAGAAAAACTTGAGGTTTGTCATTGTGCGACCGAGGCGCCGCTCTCCGCAGCCGGGAGCGTTCCCGGGCTCTCCAAGGAGAGCGAGCGCGCACGGTCCGGCCCGAGCCCGAGCCCGAGCCGCCGCAGCCCGGGTTCAGCGCCTTTGCCAGGAAGCCTTCGCGAGCAGGCGGACTGGGGGTGGGCGGCCCCGTCCTCACAGTCAAGAGAGGGGAAAAAAAATCCCCCACCCTATATAGGTGCGGTGACACCACACACACACACACACACACACACACACACACACACACACAGCCCCTGCCCCACTCGCGCAGGGAGCTGGGCTTCGGGAGCCAGGTTTGCCTCTGGCTCCGGGGCCAGGGCAGCAGAAGGACAGTCCACCGGCTCAGAGCGCCTCTCCCCTCCAGCCGAATCCCAAGCCCGAGGTCCCGCCGCGGTCCAGGCCGGAATGTTTGGCCAGAGCTGTTCAAAATCATGGTCCATGTATTTAAAAAAAAATCTAGTCTGTGCCCATCGTTCCACTTGCTCATTTCCTTAACCAGTTGGGGCAAGGCATCAGAGCCCCCTTTCTGCTTCACTTTCTTAGAATAAGCCCATTCCAAAAGGGGCGCACTGCCCCCCCTCCCTTGTCCACCTACCGTCTCCCCCCATCAATCTCTTTACTTTGCCTTCCTGAGTCTCTTTTTTCCATATCTATCTCTTTCTCCACACCACCTCCTCCCTTTCTTTATTATTAGGATTATGTTTTCCCCCTCATTATGGCAACTATTTCTTAGCGTGGCACAGTTGCCCTTCCTGGCGACAGATGTCATAACGAACTTTCTCCCCTTTCCTTCCTTAACTTCTCCCGAAAGCCAGATTATAATTAAACGTAACGGTCCAACATAGATTAGAGACAGGGGAAGCTGCCACCGCCGCGCCGCCACTGCCGCCACACACACACACACACACACACACACACACTCGCGCGCGCGCTCAAAAAAAAAAAAAGTAATAATACCTCGGCATCGTGGACTAGTCCCGGAAAGGTAGTTGACATGTTGGGGTTCTCCGAAAGCTTACGATGCAATTTCCCCCTCCAAAAAAAGAATCGGGGGGAAAAAAATCCAAACTTCTTGTATTTTCCAATTTTTTTAAAGGAAAAAAAATGTTCTATAGATAGAGATCTAAATTGTAATGGCTTTGCCCGGATCAGATAGCTCCTTGCCTCGTACCCACTTAAAAACCTGTAGGAACAAATTTTTCCCTCTGCACAAAAGCAGCTCCCTGGAACAGATTTTGTACTTGCTGAGTATTTCTTTGGCTGATGTCGTAGGTCCCTTGGTAATATAGAAGTTTTGAAAATTAAGCATCAGCACTGAGAACTGGGAGGACAATAGGCAGAAGAGATTTATCCCAGGAGACAAGGAATAAATATTGTATCTTCGCCTAATAAGGAACTGGAGGTTCTTTCAACATTTTTATCCATTTTTTCCAACCTTTATCATGCTTCTCTACACCGACTGAGGTGGGGACTCATCTCTGCAGAGAGAATTTGCACACATTTTATTGTGAAGATAAAGATCTAGCCCCCCATGCGTGTATATTAGAGATAGAAACATATATTAATTAAAGCTTCCTTTTACATTCCTATTGGTTCCACTCCCTGGATGTTGAAAGCTGGTTTTTGCAACAAGCACCCAAATCAATTTCATCCAGATTGGGGTTTCTGCTTTTACACAAGTGGAAACAATACTGCTCTTCCCATATTTATATCGAATTTGGGTTCTTTCTCCTCTTTTGGAAGGCAACACCCGGCAGTGGCTTACACTTTCTGCAGCTTTTAAAATAAATAACCATGATGGACAATCCCACATTCCCATCATAATGAAACATTGTAATTGCCAATATACTTAGGAAAAATACAAGAGAATAAAGACTCGTGACAAGATTCCACATTGAGGTAAAATGTAGTCTTTCAAACCCCATCTCTACCCACTTTCCCCCTCTTTTGTGTGTCTCTTCTCTTTCAGAAACAGGGCTGGGTGAGGAGTGGGGGTGGGACATGGAGCAGGGGCACCAGGTATTTGAGCATCATTACCCCAAATAACCCTTAAACGTTTGAAAGTTATATTTTACAAAGAGGGGTCAGAAAGGAGGGAGCACACAACCACCTCTAGCTCTGCTGAGGGTTTCTTGACTTTCAAGGAGTATTTGAGCTTTACTTCATTCAAAATGTGGCTTCTTGCTCCAAGTTGTCTAGCACCTGGAGTGGGTATCGGTGGCTATATGCTGGCAATACTGAGGCTGTGAAAGGTCCTCTCTCCAGACTCATCTGCCTCATAAGAACTGGCTGGCCCTGCAGAGTCATCTCAGAGATAGAAGGGGTAATTTAGTCTTAATTGCCATTTCATTTGGTTAGCTTTTAAGTGTTTAAGCTGAGAAGGTGTCTTAATCATAAGCCGCAGGCCAACAGGCATGTGGTTTTCTTTCTTTCTTTCTTTCTTTTTTTTTAGGTCGGGGTTTGGGAGGGTTTATTAGGATCTGCTCATGCAGGCTAAGTGGGGCTGTCACTCAGCACTCTCTGCTTTATATTAATGGACAAAGGCACACGACAAGAATTGAAATGCACTGTCTGTAGTAGAGATGCGTGATGCTTCAGCCCTGTACAGGGGTCAGCAGCCAACACTTGCTCCCCTTTTTCAAGGTGTGCATGCGCCCCCACCCCCAACTTCTTGAAATTTCATATTTTGGTTTAATGAAGTCAGGAGACAGAGAGCCCGATGAAGATGAAAATGAAGAATGCCTAACTTGATCTTTAAGTGGGAGGGGTAGGATGAGTGCAGTTGGTACTGAGGGGCTGAATCCCAAAATGCTTACGGAGAAATCTTTTGTTTGCCAGGATTGGGTGAGGTCTCTTTATTCTACCCACAGACGAAATAAATATCATCCGTGGGAGCTGAGGTCTCCCCTTTCCCCAATGACTTTACCTAGAACCACTCCCCTCCCACCTTGAAGAAACAAACCTCCCGCAGAAGAATGTGTGGGGCCCGCAGATTATCTTGGGAATTGCCAGGCGCGCTTTTTTGGGTGGATGATGTTGTTTTCCCAGTTAGTTCAACTCAAATGGAAAAGGATGACCCCTCCCCCAACTCCCCTGCTGTCACATACATCTTCATTGAAGGCAAAGGGACCTTTTTTCCTCGGCTAAGGGTCCAGGAGGCGGGTGCAAAATCCTCTCCCCTGGGAAGAACCGGGCGGCTCAGGATGTCGTGACCGCCTGCTCTGCCTGCGGTCCCTGCGCTTTTGGTCCGGTATTTCTCCCTGTCCAGGAGGACAGGTACACACAGTCCAGGAGCTTCTGATACTCTCGGTAATGAGCTCGGGTCTGGCACTGAGGATAGCCACCGAATGACCTCTGGTTGTCTCCTCTGAATACTTCAGGACATCACCAAAGAACTGGCTATCATATCGCTCCATTCCACTCCCTAGTCCAACCCTGTTTTCCCGAGTCACTTCTAGGTACCCAGATAAGTGGCGTCCAGGGCTGCCTTTAACTGTGCTTCTCCCCTCTCCCCCACCCCCACCCCCACGAAGTAGAGGAAACTAAAGGTAATGCATAATGAGAAAAACTTCCATTTAGAGGAGGTGAAGCAGGGAAGGCAAAGTGCATATTTTTAAATGTAGGGATGTACTTCGCCAGGACACCACGTCTCCTTTTGGAAAGCTCTTCTGCTCCCACCCAGGTGTCCTGGCTTCCCACATCAGAGGCTGAACTGTAAGGAAACTCCATTTGGCCAACTGCTCCCGCTAGCCTCATCCCGAAAGCAACAACAAAAAAATCTGTTTGTCTCTGAAAGAAAAGTTGAGGAAAGCATCCGCGCCATATGCACATACTGGTCAGCACTCCCTTCCATCTGCTCTAGGGTTGCTCAGCGCGCCCCTTTCTCTAAAGAAACTCGTGGAGGCAGGTGTGTGGTGTGCTTGGGTGTCTGTGTGTGCGCGTTGTGCGTGCGCGCGAGGGATTTGTTTCTGACAGACAGCCCCCCGCCCTCACCGTCTCCCCTTCCCATCCAATTAATAGTCCAGAGCAATTAATAAGTGCCATCCTGCTTGGCCCAAAGGCTAATTTCCCCTTCTCTGCTTTGCCCCTTGCGGAGAGCGTGTGGCCACACATTCTCCAGCGGGCGGAGTAATTGAATTAACTGGCCTAGGCGAGTTGAGACCGGTGACAATCGCCTGGGGCTCCCTCCCTCGGGGAAACCCGTAGTGAGCTTCCCAGCCTAAGCCTCAGGCCAGAAAGGCGCCCTCCTCCCCTTCGAGATACCTCATAAAAGGGAGTGACCCTGCCAGCCCCGGACCCTGGAGAGGGTTTTCTTTAACACCCAGAGGTCTGTTTCTCTTTTTGGTTCCAGGCTTCACACCCCAGGAGGGATTGTTCTATCCAGCTTGGCTTAGGAATCTGCAGAGAAATCTTTGTATCTATCATTATTGTTTTGGTTCTGATCCGGAGCTAGAGAAGAGAGTTTCTAAATTGTTTCCTACAGTTCAGCCACTGGTGTGGGAAGCTCAGGTTCCTTCTTAAGTTTCTAGGCTGGTCCCGTACAAACCCCAATTTTTATTCAATCTTAATCATCTGCACTGAAAGGGTCTGTTACCCATTGCATGTTTGAGGCTGGTGGACCACTACCAACAAACAAGTGCTGGTCCCTAGTTCTAACAGACATATTTCTCCCCCCTCCTCCTTATTCCTACTTGGGATATCATTTTTTTCTCCAAATGAATTTGTTTATATGTAACCTGAATAGATGTTTCCCACAAAATGGCCTAATACTAAGTAAAGTGGAGTAGTTAAGGATTGTACTTATTTGGGCATTTTCAAACAAAAATATTCCCTCAAGACATATTCACATACATTGATCAACCAGAGTGTCTTTCATCCTCCCTTTTTACCTTCCTGTTTTTCTTCCTCTCTTCCCTCCCCCTCCCCATCCCTTGCTTCCTTTCTATCTTCCTTCCTCTTTAGAGGAAGGTAGAGATGAGTTGGAATCCATTAAGCTTATGGCTCAAGAGAGCACGTGTGTATATTGTCTAAGAGTGAGTTGTAGTGTGCTCTGCTCCAGGGGGGCATGCAGTTCCCTAACCAGACGTGAGTTCGCACAATAGGAGACAATTTTCCAGACTGCAAAGACCCTGGCTTTGTCTGGGAGAACAGTGGGGCACTGGCAGTCCACTATATTCCGAAGATGTTCTTGCCACAAAGCAAATCAGGAAGTGTAGATCTGAACGTCAGTACCTGTCCTAAAGCTCCCAAGCCTCTGTCTAACCACGGCTTATTTGGGATGCACAGGGAGAGTAGAGATATCTTTAGAGAATTCAAAGAATGCCATTGGATGTTGTTTCCGCTCTTAGTGGTGTTCTGGTTCTATTGCCCGCAGGCATCCTTACACCACTCTGTGAATCTCCTAGTCTCTGAGCCCTCCGCCCTCGATGGGCTTCTACGACAAGCTCAGCCTGGAGTCTCCAAGAGCCAACCGCACAGGGAGCTCTCAGGGCCCGCTCCCAAGGGGCCAGAGTCTCACAGTCACTCAGGATTTTAAGGTCTTCTTATCCAAGGACCTACTCTGGTGTGCTTCTCCTAACCTCTTCCTGTTCTTGCTGCTGTGGTGGGTGAGTGGGGGTGATCTTTCAGGCAGTGGAAAGACAAATAAGCTGGGTCCACTACACAGTATCCTGGTTCATTCATTTAAACACACACACACACACACACACACTGATTTCAGACAGGAAGGGGGAGGGAGAGAGAGACAGAAATATCAATGATGAGAGAGAATCATTGATCAGCTGCCTCATGCACCCCTCTACTGGGGGTCAAGCCCACAACCTGGGCATGTGCCCTTGACCAGAATCGAACTGGAGAGAGACCCTTCAGCCCACAGGCCAACGCTCTATCCACTGAACAAAATTGGCTAGGGCTTCTTCTTCTCCTTCTCCTCCTCCTTCTCTTCCTCCTCCTCCTCCTCCTCCTCCTCCTCCTCCTCCTCCTCCTCCTCCTCCTCCTCCTTTGCTGATTAGGCAAGGTAGAGAGAGAAGAGCTCTTCAAATACCTGGAAAATTCTGGGCAGGAGTCAGGAATCTAAAACGTGACCCAGCTAAAGGAGTGTAATAGTTGAAGAGAAAAGGCATATCAGCCTACGTGTTCATGCGCAAGTACTCGGGTCAGATCCCCTTCCCACCCCAAATGAATGCTTGCCTGTCTTACTCCTATTAGCTCTAGCTGATGCTGACTCTGTCTTTCTGAAGGCCCATACCCTCTTCCTTCCAGTTATGATTTGGGTCATTTTTCTATCTGCCTTCTTCTAGGTAATCCTCCCCAACTTCCATTCCACCTTCAGCAACAGAAGGGCCACTCGGCGTAAAACGTTACTAAATTGCAAGAGGAAAAATGGAAGACCATTCTTTAAGAGAGCTTTGGGATATTTAGAGGAAATTAACATTTCTGACAAAACACTCCCGGCACTTCAGTTTAAGTGTTGCCATTGATTTTTAAAATTCCTTTCTCCACCTCCCCCCCCCTCCCCCGCCACATCCTTTAAAAAAACAACAACAAACCTCTTGCTTGACCCTACCTCGCCCCCTCTGGGCTGTTTGTCGAAAGCCTAATACAGGATCTGTATTCCGCCTTAGCCTTGCGGGGGCCCGACAGGCAACACGGATTCCATAATCGTATGGAGAAAATGCATTTGCAAGCAATTAAGAAGCCTTGCGAGCATGTTAGTTGAAAATTAAATGGAATAACTCTCTTGTCTTAAGATTTCTCTTTGATAACAGTAGAACTTGGAGCTGAGGCCCTCATCTGAGAGGACAGAGTCCTCGCCCGTCCGCAACAGCTGAGGAGTAGGACGCTGCCAGGGCGCGCACTCGCCCACCCTCTCCCCGCCGCCCCGGCACTGCAGCCTCGCCAGCCTCCGGCTTCGAAGGGGGTTCACCCCGGAGACCAGGAGGGCGGGGCGCCCGGGTGTTCTCTCCGCTGGCTGTGCTTTCTGTGGCAGGAAGCCGTCCCTTTGGCTAAGGTCTTGCTCTCCCAAGGAATACTTGTCTCCTGTAGCAAAGACACGCGTGCGCTCCAGAAGGGCCGCACGCTCTGTCCTCTCTCCCGTCGGTCAGTTGTTTGACCTTGAAGCAAGTAGAGGCTTTTGAAAGTTCACTTGTGGGCATTCCGATCCTATATAGAGCCTTGGGTTGCTCGGCACTTTTTCAAGTATTGGCTCATTTGCTCCGGACAACAGTCCTCCCCATGACTCAAGTAGGGAGGACTGGGTAATTATAGGCCCCAAATACTGGTAACAGCAAAGCTGGCAACAGCTAATATAATGGAGCACTTACGCGCACCAGGCCCTGTTCCAGCCTCTTGACAAGCAATGCACCCTTCCAACAACCCTACGAGGTATGCATTATGTGGTCGGTGTAGTACGTATTAATATTGGCATGAGATCGGTATTAGTGCAAACGGGGTCACAGAAATGCTTGTGAGGTGCAAAGAAATATGAGTGATTGCCAAGGTCGGTGATTTGGGCTTCAAATTCAAAAAGGCTTTTTTCCCCCTACAACAGCTCTTGGCCTCTGCTGCTACATATACTAGTAACTTGTCCTCCTTTTATCCCAAGTCTGCATTCCTCTCCAGAAGCCTAGCAGAAAACACACACGTGGAGGCCCAATAGGTTTCTTTTGCAGTAAGGGATTTGCCTTGAGCAGAACTTTTCTGACTCCTGCGGCTTCCCTGATCTTATCCCTCTCTGTTCTGGTGACTGACACTGCATGTGGGGAGGAGGAGGGAAGGGGGGGCCTCAGAGCTTGTCCCCCCCCCCACTGGTTGGTCCCCGACTGTATCCCCCAGCTGCCCTTCACGGATTGGATCCTTGGAGGCTGCAGCATTCACCCCAGGCCAGGGGACCAGAGGGGCCACCAGTCTTCTGCACCAGCTCCCAGCCTGGCCTGGGCAACTGTCGCTTTGTACATCCAGTGCTGGCCCCCAGGACCCCATAGAAACTAAGGTTGTTAATTGTTTAGGCAATAGAAACGCTGAATCTACAACCATAGGTCCTGCGCTTCAATCCTGATTCTACTGGTTTTCACTTGTAAAATGGGAAAAATAATACCAACAGCTCCTTTGGCTGTTGTGAGGTTTAAGAGATTGTGTATATGTGTACATACATCAGCCTGGCCCCGAGGGAAGTATTTGCAAGAAGGGTGTTGTTAAGGAGGCAACGGAGGAGGAGGCCTTATTAGGGCATGATTGCCTCCTTAGGGCTCATTTTCCTGGCCCTTGGACAGATGGCACCAACGTAAACAGGGCTGGGCAACATTTCAGAGGCCATGAGATCCTACCCTTTACTGAAGAGTAAGGTGTAACTTCACACAATAAAGCAAATGACGAGACTGGAGCTAGAACTCAGATGCCTGCATCCATTCATTCCAAACCCCTCATTCAAGACCCAGGGAAAGGACAGTTCAGTCTTCCTCCCAGAACTCAAATTCAATTTATTTATTTTTAAAAAAAAACTATACTGCGTATCTATCTATCATCTATCTATCTATCTATCTATCTATCTATCTATCTATCTATCTGATTTCAGAGAGGAAGGGAGAGATAGAAACATCAATGATGAGCGAGAATCATTGATCAGCTATCTCTTCCACGCCCCCTACTGAGAATGGAGCCCACAGGCTTGTGCCCTGACAGGGAATCAAACCATGACCTATGGGATCATAGGTCAAAGCTCAACCATTGAGCCACACACAGGGGGGATCAAATTTCTTTTTTAAAAAAAATTTATTGTTTTTTTACAGAGAGGAAGGGAGAGGGATAGAGAGTTAGAAACATCAATGAGAGAGAAACATCAATTGGCTGCCTCCTGCACATCCCCTGCTGGGATGTGCCCGCAACCAAGGTACATGCCCTTGACTGGAATCGAACCTGGGACCCTTCAATCCACAGGCTGACACTCTGTCCACGGAGCCAAACCGGTCAGGGCTCAAATTTCATTTCTTAAATGGCTAATTACTATTTCCTCCTGGCTTAATTAACATTTTGGTCTTTTAAATTTTGAATTTCATTTCTTCTCTCTCTTCCCCCTCCCTCCCTCCTTCTCTCACTCCTACTGTCTTCCTTATTGTTATCCCTCCTGCCCCTACACACATGCCTTCCCGAGAGTCTGTTCTGTTTTAGCTCCTTCCCTTTTACTCTCCAATGATTTATCTCACTTTTGCCTCAATATTCTGGGCAACTTCTCAGTGACATGAGGGTGGGAGTGGGGTGGGGGAGATGCTTGTCCAGCTGCAGTACTTCAAGTTCTGATTTCCTCTCTTATCTTCTAACCACCTTGTGAATCTATTTTGTTGCCAACCCTAAGCCCCTGCACTTCTCCCTGATAGCAGTCTTGTGGAGCATTGCGGCAGCCAAGTCTTCCAGTTACCTGGTGTGTGTGTGTATGTGTGTGTGTTTCGTGTTTGTTTTTTTTTTTTAAGTAAAAGAGCTGTGTCTGCCTCTAATGTCAATTACCTCAGCAGCCTCTCAGAGGTTCTGTTTATTTTTCCATTGACCTTTTTCTTTCTTAGGTACTGGAACAATGCCTTATAATTTTATTTATCTTAATCTCTGGTGCAATCGCCCTTTTATTCTTCAACTTGGCTGTGCTAGTGTTTG
Organism: Murina feae; assembly: GCA_004026665.1. NCBI lineage: Eukaryota > Metazoa > Chordata > Mammalia > Chiroptera > Vespertilionidae > Murina > Murina feae. The sequence goes on along the minus strand of PVJC01006225.1, from coordinate 16,365 downwards.
CCTTTACACTTTCTTGACTTCATCATGTAATCTTGCTGAGTCTCCTTGCTCTGTGCATGCTGTTTAGACCTCATGTCTGTCTTTTACTTACCCTTGAATACTTTTGTTTTGAAACTCCTAGTCCATCCATATTTGCCTTATTCCTTTGTTTCTTTCAATTTCTCTGCTATCTGGAATGCCCAGAGATATTATCCAGAAATTTGTACCAGTTCTGCTTAATTACACATCTTGCCCAACTGGACATTCCATTAATTTTTTTCTGCTATTTTTGGCAGCCCTCTTTCTAAGTGAGTTCTGGATATGGGCACCATATGGGCATCAGATAATTGCTAGGATGAATGTCCCTTTTTTGATTTATCTTTGATGGTGAAGAATGCACATATTCTGCCATTGATTGGCTTTGTGACTTCAGGTAAGTCACTTAACCACTCTGTTCTCTCTCACAGCCAGGGTGGGTTAAATGGGAGGAATATATATGAAACAACTTGCAATTGATAATATGCTTCTAAATGACTAGGGTATGGATTATTTTTGTAAATTACCTTCCTCTCACAGGCCAAGCCTTCTCTTTGGGTCTGCAGTGATGAAGAGTATCGCTTCTCTTCCATTACCCATCCTTTGCAACGTTAACTTCTGGTTTATCTGTCTTCATTGTAGACATTTCTACTAATTTCCACGTCTGAGGAGTGTGTTCTAAAAGTCTAGATTCTGAAGGGGACATCTTTTGCTCAAGCTTCTTCTTTATTCTACTGTCATGAAACCCTTAAGGGAAACTATCAACCCCACCACCACCCCTCCCCCATTCCTCTCTATCTCCCAACGATCTCTGAAAAAGATGGAGGTTTCAGGCCCAGAAACATTTCGCCACTCCTGCCCTTTGGTAATCCTCTCTCCATCACTTTCCTGCTCTTAACAACTCACTCGCTTTCTCTGTGTTCACACAGAGTATCTTTACTGAAGAAATGACCATGAGAGAGAAGGCACTCACTCTATTGACTCCTGGAGTCTCTTCCCTTAGGGGTATCCTCCCAATTTGGCTGGAAGTAAGTCATGTCGTGGAATATCCATTCTAAGTTTTGTGAAGTGGGGCAGCATGGGTTTACGCGTTGCTATTTTTTAGATGTAAAAATGACACCTCTCAAGCCCTCCTTTTAGGAGGAATTAGGCACTAATTCTAGCATTGAGACCTCCCTAGTTCAGGACATTGAAAACACATATAGGCTGTGATGTATTAAATATGTACCATATATTAGACATAGCTGTAATGAATGCAGACATTCTGCTAAATAATACAGTGTAAGGTTCTTTGTGTGAGTGAACACTACCTGCTTCTCAAGTATTTATGTGCCAGCAGGTAAAGAGAACAGGTTTCTTTTGCTAGTTAAATACGTTGAAACAGCAGCAGTCTTTTAGGAGTGTGTTCTAATAGAATTGCTGAAATTTAGATGGTGACAAAACCAAGCACATGTAGGTTTTCTGCCCTGGTACATTCAATTTGGTCTTACAGGGCTCTTCCATTAATTATCTGGACTCTTGCTGTGGAGGAGGAATAGTAATGCAAAATGTTAGAGAGGCATCATTTAAAGGTGCTATTCATGGACAAAGTCAAGTGTGTCTCAGATACAGTTGACAGCAAAATTCAAAATCCTTGAGATGTAGAAATGGTATACCTTGACAACGTGCTTGTTTACCAGTGTCATATAGATGATGGTAACCAGAATAGCCCAAGCTTTAAACAGGTCTGGGATTTCAAATTGTTCACTCTGTTTTTTCCCCCTTTTCAAAATCAGCAAACCAAAGGACACTCAGAAATTTGTGTTTTTCCAGAGAACATGGAACCCATTCATATTTCCACAGATAAATAAGACCACTGACCTATTAGGAAATAGGTATAGAAAGTTCATTCTATTCCTCTCTAAGTTAGAATATCTGATATGAGACAGAGGCTGTGTTATGACTCTTACGAGGTTGGGAAGAGTGCCAGTTAGATGGCTTGGAATGACAGAGTTAGGGTTCTTCTGACACCATAAAATGTATTTTTAGGAAGTGATTCATTGACTGGACATTAAAAACTGCTAAAGGGCAGGGAGATGTTTCACTTACTTAACTGCTTATGCAACTCCACCCCAATGCAGGAAATTAGGCCATCTTAATACCTAATTACAGAACTCTTTACCATGAAATCAGTACATTGCATTACAGGGAAAGGAGATAATGAAAAGAGAAACCAAAGAAAATCCGGAGCTGTGAAATTTCTGAGCAGTGAAATTTAACAAAATCTTTTTTATTCAACTGAGAAATATCTCCACTCAATATGAGTCTCTAGCAAATAGACACAATCAATTTCAGATTGTCTATACCTGTGCTGTTTTATGCAGAAATACTTAGCAACATGTGGGTATTGAGTACTGTTGTGAACTAAATTGTGTCTCCTCAAAATTTATATATTGAAACCTTGACCTCCAATGTAACTATATTTGGATATGGGGCCTTTAAGGAGGAAATTAAGGTTAGATTAGGTCATAAGGGTGGGGCCATAATCCAATACAATGCACATCCTTATAAGAGGAGGAAGAAGCACAAGCAATGTGTATCCACAGAGGAAAGGCCATATGAGGACATAGCAAGAAGGTGGCCATCTGCAGGCCAAAAAGAGAGGTCTTTTGAGAAACCAAACCTGCCGACACCTCAACCTCAGGCCTCAACAACTATAAAAAAATAAATTGCTGCTATTTAAGCCATCCAGCCTGTGATATTTTGTTACTATAGCCCTTAGCAGACTAATACAAGCACTTTGAAACAAAACAAAACAAAACACCAAAGCAAAAACAAAATGGCCCGTGACATCCAGGATTTGGACTTATATTATCAGCTAGACATTGGTGTTGCTGCAGGCTGGCCTGACAGTCAGATCTTGCTTGATGTTCTGTTGAATACCATCCACCTCTCAAAACATCCACAGTGCCACTCTGTGACCATAATGGATCACGATGAAAATAAGACTATATTGTAATCAGGTCTGAACACAGACAAAACATGAACTTGTCCAAGCCCCCAAATACCGAAACACATTCCCTTCCTAAAAGTTGCTTCTTTAGTGATTAGAGCTTTAGCTTTAGTATTCCCTCTCTAGAAAAAGTATATTGAGATAAACTTTCTCTGAAGGCACTCAGTCCAGTGTGAACCTCTGCTTTTTGTACCATCCTTGAAATCACCCAACCGAAGTGCAAATCCTATAACAAGTCCTTTGTCACACCATTTATTGAAATGTTCCATGGCTCCCCATGATGGGTGTCCTTCATTGCTGCAAGTTATGAATCTATTTTTTTTAAGCTATGGATGTGCATTTGGTAGTCTTTGGCTAGAAGGTTGGCATTTTGAAGTGAAGCTACTTCAAATTGAGATGTGTTGTAATTATAAAATACGCCCCTGATTTTTAAATACTTAGTATGAAAAAAAAGCAAAATCTATCTATCTATATAAAAGCCTAAGTGACCATCACAACCAAATGGATGATCGAACAGGCTGCATGGGGTGACTAGACTGGCAGGGGGTTAGTAGAGGCAACCAAATGACTAAGCAGCAGGCTGCATGGGGCAACCAAGTTGGCGGGGGGGGGGGGCAGTGAGGGGCAACCAAGTGACTGAACAGCAGGCTATGTTGGGTGACCAGGCCAACAGGGAGGGCAGTTGGGGGTGATCAGGCTGGTAGGCAGAGGTAGTTAGTAGTGGTCAGGCCATCAGTGGGGTAAGTTAGGGGCAATCAGGCAGGCAAGCAGGTGAGCAGTTGGGAGCCAGCGGTCTACGATTGTGAGAAGATCCTGGATTGGAGAGGGTGCAGGCTGAGCTGAGGGGACCCTCCTCCTCCTACCCCACGCACTAGGCCTCTAATATATATATATATATATATATATATATATATATATATATATATATATATATGCCTAAGCGACCCTTACAACTGAATGACTGCAATGACCCATCAACCAGTAGCTATGATGTGCACTGACCTCCAGGGGGCTCAATGCAGGAACTGCCCCCTGGTGGTCAGTGTGTTCATAAGACAAACTCCCACAGCTCTGATTGGCCCAATCACAGACCATGCTGAGGGACCCCACCCGTGAACGAATTTGTGCACTAGGCCTCTGGTATCTCATAATTTTTATTGATCATATTTATAACATTTTAGATGTATCAATGAATATATTATTAAATGTACAATCACCTGTTTCTTTCTAAAATGTTGATATTAGAAAAATTTTAAATTGCTTATGTGGCTTTGGTTTTATTTCTGTTGAACAGCATATAATATCCCATGACAATTCTGATCATGAGCAGGTTGCTCTTTTTTTTCTTATAAAGGAGTTTATTAGTCAGATTAGGACATACTGCACTGTGACAACAATCAATTTAAAAATCTCTGCGGCTTACCACAACAAAAGTTTGTTGTGCTATCAAGCACATGATCCAAGTGGGTTTGGACACCTCCCCAAAGCCTGTAAGCTTAGGGATTTAATGAGATCTTTATCTCTATTTTAGCACAAGATATAGTTTTGGGTGGGGGTGGTGTAGGGAAGGTTGGAGGGTCTTGCACAAGAAATAAATCTTTCGTTCCAGAAACACATTAGCTAGATCTAGTTACATGTCTCTGCTTAACTACAGGACAGGGAGAGAGTGTAATCTTTCTACATACCCAGAGGAAGGGGGGAACTGAAAATGAAGAACCAATAATGATATTTACCATAAGGAAGAGATGTAAATACAAATGCATGTTCTGGGTCTTCGCTTAATATAAATGTATGACTTTCGATATATGCCTAATAGACTTTATTAGGGGACCTAGATTCGGAGGATATCAGCACCTATGTGGAACACACTGTCAAAAAGATCCTTATATTTTCCAATTTATATTTCTATGAATTTTCAAATGAATTCCATGTGTAATTATTAACAACCCATAGTTACTGACATCTTTTTCTACCAAGATGAACTTTAAAACAAAGTTTGAACTTTGTTTCAAAGCAATATGTACTTGGAGTAAATAGAAAATAAACTTTTCAAGATCTTGATAATTTTAAGTTGGTTGATCAGCCTGTTTATATCTACATATATTTCTAGCTCTCTATACACACACATATATTACTTTATTCAACAAGGTTTAGTAACATTAATAACAAATGTGATCCTAGAGACTTCATTAGTTAGAATCTTGGCACTGCAGGAGGGATTCCTAAAATGCAAGTGAACTTGTCTTTATCTTCAAAGGTCTCTTCCTAGAATCAGAAAAGTTGTTTGTAGTAAGCCCAGGGGAGGGAGGAGGGTCTGACAAGCTTTCTCCTCCCACTTTGTGGCTGAACTGAGAAAGCTTCTAGTATAACTAAAATTACCGATACAAATCAGGAGGTTAATTTCTGGAGGAAGCAAGCCTATGATTGTGTGGGGTATAAGAAAGAGGGGGACTCAGCTCTTTATCTCCTTCTTTCCTCTCTGCCCACAGTCTGCTCTGCCTCATAGACTGTCTGCCTCCAGCGCACAGCAGAGGAGAAAGGAGCTGTCCGTTCAGTACCAGGGCCACGTGCAACCTGCCCGCCAAAACACAAAGAACTGAAATATTAATTAAAAAAAAAAAAAAAAAAAAGCCAATCTGCTCAATCCTCCGCCCGCAGGCAGGCTCTAACGGAAAACCGCATATGCTTTCCCTTTCTCCTCAATAAATCTTCATGTGGGCATTAAAATACCTAAAAGGATTAGTCATTAAATGCTTGTACATTTGGCTTTAATTCACAGGAAACTGTATGTCACAGGGATCCATTGGAACTGCAGTTTAATCTAATTTGCAGTGTTTGCGTAAATGCTTTATTTCTTTTGCTGATTGTTACAGAGGATAATATTAATGTCCCAAGTGTCCAGAGGGAGAAGGTTAACACACCAGCACAGAAATGAGCGGGATGCTGACTGATGTCTAAAAATATCAAAGTTTCTTTTAAGGTAAAACACAAAAAAGAATAAATGGAAGTGTGGCTTTTCGTTCTCAGGCTGCATTTATTACTATTATTTATTATTTGATCTTAAGGTAATAAAATGGGTTTTTTAAAAAGGATTTTTGCACTTCAGTTGGAGATGCTGTCCTACATACTGCATTCAAAAGCTGACTATATGGAAACAGTGAACATATTCTTCAAAGGATTTAATTGCAGAATCATTCTTATTTCCTTCTGAGGAGTGTCTGTCTTCCTTTTGTTGAGTTGTATGAGTTCTTTATATATTTTGGAGATTAACCCCTTATCAGCTGTATCATTGGCAAATATGTTCTCCCATGTAGTGGGCTCCCTTTTCATTTTTAAAAAAATATATTTTATTGATTTTTTACAGAGAGGAAGGGAGAGGGATAGAGAGTTGGAAACATCGATCAGCTGCCTCCTGCACACTCCCTACTGGGGATATGCCCGCAACCAAGGTACATGCTTTTGACTGGAATTGAACCTGGGATCCTTCAGTCTGCAGGCCGTTGCTCTATCCACTGAGCCAAACCAGTTAGGGCTCCCTTTTCATTTTGATGATGGTTTCTTTTGCTGTGCAGAAGCTTTTTTAGTATCATTGCTTTCTTAGTAGTCAACCAGGATGATGACATCAGAATTTTGTTTTAATTTGAACAGACTAATTACACAAAATTAAAATGATTCTGCTACACAATCCCAGTTTTTACACTTCTCTAGATGAAGGTTTAACATATTAATTCTCAATAATTTATTTAAATTTAAAATAAACAATTACATAATTAGTAAGTGCTTATATATATATATATATATATATATATATATATATACACACACACATACATAATCTTTATTGTTGATAGTATTACAGATATCCCCCTCCTTTTTTTCCCTATTGCCCCCCTCCATCTGGATCCCTCCCCACTACAGGCCTTCACCATAGTATTGTCTGTGTCCATGGGTTATGCATTTAAGTTCTTTGGTTAATCTTTTCCCACCCTCTCCCCTCTTCTCTCTGAGATTGTTTAGTTGCACCTATTATATTTACATCCATTATTTTATTAAGTAATAAAGAAAGCATTAGAAAGTGATCAAAACATAGTTTCAGTATTTGGAGAACTAGTTGAGGAAGTAGTATTCACATATAAGAAAAAAGTTAATAATACAAAACCAATTATGATTGACAAAATATAGTAACAAAATGTGACATCATGACATTTAGCAGAGTGTGGTAGTTAGTTTAATTGGACTTGGTGAAGAGGAACATTCCAATATAACACAGTCATAACCTAGTCATTGATATGTGGCATTAAAAATCATAGTCCAAGAATTATAAAATTTATTCACATTTTCAACCTATAATTCTTCTTTACAGAAAAAAAAAAATTCCCCACTTTTATATTAGAACACTAGAGGCCTGGTTCACAAAAATTTGTGCACTTGGGTAGGAAAGGATCCCTCAGCCCAGCCTATGCCCTCTCGCAGTCCGGGACACCTCAGGGGACGTCCAACTGCTGGCTTAGGCCCACTACCCATGGGATCAAGCCTAAGCTGGCTGTCAGACATCCCTCTGGCAGCCCGGGATCCTTCAGGGGATGTCCACTTGCCAATGGGGAACAGGCCTAAGCTGTAGCCAGACATCCTTAGCTCTGCTGAGGAGGTGGGAGAGGCTCCCACCACCACGGCTGTACTGGCAGCCATCAGCCTGGCTTGTGGCTGAGCAGAACTCCCCCTGTGGGAGCATACTGACCACCAAGGGCAGCTCCTGCATTGAGCGTCTGCCCCCTGGTGGTCAGTGTGTGTCGTAGTGATCAGTCATTCCCAGTTGTTCTGCTGTTAGGGTCAATTTGCATATTACCCTTTTATTATATAGGATAGAGGCCTGGTGCATGGGTGGAGGCTGGCTGGTTTGTCCTGAAGGGTGTCCTGGATCGGGGGGGGGGTCTCGATGGGGTGCCTGGCCAGCCTGGGTGAGGAACTGATGGCTGTTTGTAGGCTGGCCAAGCCCCCCAACAGGAACCCTCAACCCATGAGGATGTGGCCATCCTGAATGAGGGGCTGATGGCTGTTTGCAAGCTGGCCATGGCCCCCAGCAACCCAAGCTCCTGGCAAGGCTGGCTGGAAGTAGGTATCTGGGATTTATTTATCTTCTATAATTGAAACTTTGTTGCCTTGAGTGGAGGTCACAGCTGGCCAGGGCAGGCAGGAAGCTTGGCTTCCTCTATCGCTGGGGCAACCATGCCTCCTGCTTGGTCCAGCTCTGTGGCTTCCGGCCGCCATCTCGTGTGGGTTAATTTGCATATAGTCGCTCTGACTGGCTGGTGGGTGTGGCTTGGAGTGTGGCAGAGTGACACCAATTTGCATGTTTCTCTTTTATTTGTGTAGATGGCTATCATTTTGTTCTTCATATGGAGCTTTTTTCTTTTCAGGAAACTTATGCTTTCTTTGCTGTACTGAGGAAATTATACATTCAGAGCATAAACCTGAACTTCCCACAGGACTACTTGGATGATAACTGGATAAGAGAATTACATTAGGGCAGAAGTTCAGGTCATGTCATATCAAACCTGATCATTTTCAGACCAGTTGTGCAATTTAAAGACTTCCCTAAATAAGGATAATATTCTAGTCACTGAACAGTCAGTTGAGTTTCTTTTGACATAAACTAGCAAACAGAGTAGCATAGACTCCGAAATTAGACTGGATCTGGAAAAATTGAGGTGAATAACTCTTAATTAAAATAGTGACAATGAAAATATGTGACCAATAGAGCCTGGCCAGTGTGGCTCAGTGATTGAGCATTGACTCATGAACCAGGAAGTAATGGTTCCACTGTTCAATTTCTGGTCAGGGCACATGCCTGGGTTGCTGCTTGATTGACACTAGGGGATGTGCAGGAGGCAGCCAATTAGTGATTCTGATTATTGATGTTTCTATCTGTCTCTCCCTCTCCCTTCCTCTTTCTGTAATCAATAAAAATTTTTTAAAATAAAATAAAATATGTGAACCATAGAATTAATTATACAAGCTTTTAGGTTTAAGGATTCTGTATTTTAACAAACACATCATTTCAAATGCACTGGTAATTCTAGGGAGAGAAGTTTTCTGGGAAAATTATCTACAAGACTATTTAATATCATCTGTTGTCTACAAAAATACATAACATTTACATCTAATTTGTATTTTTAACAATTATTTTGAGAAAGTTCTTGCTATGACAAATTTTTTTTGCTAATATATTCTGTCTGTTACATTTGATACATATTTACAAACTCTCAAAAGAGAATTTAGGGTAAAAGATGAATAATAATTTTAAAAATATTTATGTGCTATATAATAGCCTTTTAAAAATAATGTTTAATCTGTAGTCATAGATTTCAAAATATATGGTGTATTTCTAGACTCAGTATACATACATAAAAACTTAGCACCCGAGTTCAGAAATATAACAATGCATCGTGTGAAGGTCTTAAAACTTGTTCATGAAAATTTTTGATACTTTCCATCAAGAAGTGTGTGTGTATGTGTGTGTGTATGTATGTGCTGTTTATTCTTGAATCTAGGCTGACTTTACTGATTGTTTTTAACTAATAGAATGTTGTGAAAGTGATACTGCATTACTTTCCAAACTGAATAAAGTTCTACCCTGTAGACTAGAACACTTGCTTTGGAGCTTATTAAGTTCTTGTTTAATCCAAGAATTCCTATGATGTTCTAAATAATCATTAAAGTTTGGAAGAAGTGATAAGTGATTGCTTCATTTCCTCAGAATCTTGTTAAGTAGCACACATACTAGTACACACACAGCCATTGCTACAGCAATTATGGAAAACAGTATGGCAATTCCTCAAAGAAATAAAAATAGAACTACTATATGATCCAGCAATTTTATTTCTGGGTATATATCCAAAGGAAATAAAATCACTGTCTCAAAGAGATAGCCATAGTTCTTTGTTTACTGAGCACTAGAGGCCCAGTTTACAAACTTGTGCATAGGTTGGGGGTCCCTCAGGGTGGCCTGCGGAGATTGGGCCCTAGCTCATGCACCCAGCCTCGCAGTCCCAGCTGGCGCCCCCAACCTTGCATCCCCGCAACCTCGCAGCCCTGCAGCCCTGCCTGGCACCTCACCTTGGCCTGGCGCTGCCCCCTCTTGCCTGCAGGGTGATGAATCAGGGCCAACCCCGCTCCCCCCAACCTGGCTTCCTTAGCACCTGGCCCCTGCTCACACCCACCTTGACCTGGCACCACGTGCTCACTGCTCCACCATCCCACTGCAATTCAGCTCTTGTCTGGGCCCATTGTGGCCAGCAATGCCATCACTGCCACCCGCTACCAGTGCTGCATCGCCAATGCCTGTCATGTTGCTTCCTGCTCCCTGGTGGTCAGCGCACATCATAGCGAGCAGTTGAATGACTGCCCACGGGGACAATTTGCACATTAGGCTTTTATTATATAAGATTATTCACAATAGCCAAGATATGGAAACAACCTAAATATTCATCAATGTGTGAATGGCAAGAACAAGATGGCAAGAACATGGGTTGCTGAATGACCACACTGAACAGGCCTGCTCTATTGATGGTGTGAGCCACTTTTTATTTGGAGTATTATGTGTAAGAGAAGTAAACTACTCACTCATTGAAACCATTGTGTTTTTTATATTTCTTTGGTACCACAGTTTAGCCTATAAAAATCATCAGTTTGGTCTTCTAAAGTCAGCTTTATTACCAACAGAGGAGTGGGGGACTACAGAAATTAAGTGATTAGTCTAAGATACACAGATCTGCCAGTCTGCTTGCTTTATGGCACCACAATAGTTCTAGACACAATGGGAATGATCCCAGGAGCTACAGTGAAATAGATTCTTGGGAGCTTGTTGAAAACGAGACATTTAGCCCTGACTGGTTTGGCTCAGTGGATTGAGTGTTGGTCCGTGGACTGAAGGGTCCCTGGTTCAATCAAGGGCATGTACCTTGGTTGCGGGCACATCCCCAGTAGGAGGTGTGCAGGAGGCAACTGATCGATGTTTCTCTCTCATTGACATTTCTAACTCTCTATCCCTCTCCCTTCCTCTCTGTAAAAGATCAATAAAATACATTTTTTTAAAAAAGAAAAGAAAACCAGACATTTATAGTTCAAAGGCAGAACCTTTGGGAGCTTTCCTATTACAATGAGTTCAGACCCATCAACATATCCTGAGAATTTGTTGTGTGCTATACACTTTGTTACTTGCTAGGAGCAAGAGGCAACCCTTGTCTTTGGACTACCATATTAGTCAGGGTGGTGGCAGAAAAGACTTCAGCTTAGTTGAAATAAACGGTGATACTTTAATGATGTGGCAAGGGTTAAAAGAAAGAGGATGTCAAGTTATCCAGAGAACAACAATTATAGGAGGCCAGAGAAAAAGTAACAGTAGGAGACCACTGCTTGAACCGAAGGAGAAAATCAAGGGAATTGTGTTATTAGAGACTGGTGAGAGCTGAGACATTTGAAGAGTTCTCTGAGAAAGAGCAGAGGTCAAGGTCAGATACAATTTCTGCCAAAGATATTGTATCCTAGTTATCATCCATTGGCCAATCCAAATAAACAAATAAATGGCTGTGGAGTCCAAATTATGGTCCACAGGGGAAGCCATTTGGACATAGAGAAGAAAACAAAGGGTGAGAAAGAATCTTCTTTATCTCATAGGAAGCTAGTTAAGATTAACTAGCATAAAAATGTTACAGTCTATTTGGGAGGTGGGATTGGGGCAGCAATCACATGTGTGGGTAGACAGAATATAATCTTAGGAATGTATTTTAAGTCTGTTAAATCTACACTCAGAACTTAAAATCTATATTCATTACTGAACTAGGGGCCCAGTGCACAAAAATTTGTGCACTCAGGGGGGTCCCTCAGCCCAGCCTGTGCCCTCTTGCAGTCTGGGACCCCTTGGGGGATGTCCACCTGCTGGCGTGCCTGACTAGCCTGGGTGAGGGGCTGAGGGCCATTTTCAGGCTGGCCACACCCCCTTCAGGCCATGGACAGGGAACCCATCCAGAGGCTCCACGGGGAACAAGACGCCCACCTCGGAGTCGGCCCCATAGTCTGGCCCAGAAGCTCAAAGAACTCCAGGGTCTCAGGGACCTTGTCCAGGACGCATAGGTTCATGCCACACCCCAACAGGCCACACCCACTGCCGTGCTGCCACTCGCGCTGCACTTGCTGCTGCTCACTCTGTGGCTGCTGGCCTCCATCTTAGCTGGGTTAATTTGCATACAGCTGCTCTGATTGGCTGGTGGGCATGGCTTGGCTGGTGGGCGTGGCTTAGGCATCTTGGAGAGATGGTTAGTTTTCATATTACTCTTTTATTAGAGTAGATAGAATAGGTAGGCAGGCTCCAGGCTGCCTATTGAGTCAATAGGTAAAAGTGGAAGAAACACATCAAGGGAAAATTATCCATTAGTTATTTAGTTTAATTTTAGAGTGACCAACTACCACTATTTGATTAAGGTAATTCTGACTAAGCGATTGGATGCCACGGCTCCCTCAAAGATTCCCATACACCACAGCTAGCATATTTCATAACTTGCATATTTCATATCTTACCTCCAAAGACCTAGGTTTCCATCATTCATGGAATGGTGCACTAATCAGGATTTATTTATTTTTAAACTCTTTCTTGTTGAAAGCATTACATATGTCCCCTTGCTCTCCTCAATGACCTCTCCTAGCCTGCCCCGACCCTGTGCCCCAGGCCTGCATCACTCTATTGTCAGTGACCATGGGTTATGCATAGAAGCATACAAGTTCTCTGGTTGATCTCTTCCCACCCTCCTCAGCCTTCCCTCTGAAGTTTCACGGTCTGTTTTCATGCATCCATGTCTCTGGATCTATTTTGTTTGTCAGTTTATTGTGTTCATTAGATTCCACATATGAGTGAAAGCATGTAATATTTGTCTTTCTCTTAGTCAGGATTTATTGCTACAAGCAACCCAGATTGGTTTTAGTTAATTATGCAGAAAGGGGCATTATTGAAAAGATTTTTAGTGGCTCACTGAATTGCCAGGAGATTGGATAATTTGGCTTGGAGAACAGGGAAGGTAAAGAAGTATAGACCTCCGCCATAAATGATGCCTTAGAGCAGTGGTTCTTAACCTTCTGGCCCTTTAAATACAGTTCCTCATGTTGTGACCCAACCATAAAATTATTGCGTTGCTACTTCCTAACTGTAATGTTGCTACTGTTATGAATCATAATGTAAATATCTGATATGCAGGATGGTCTTAGGCGACCCCTGTGAAAGGGTTGTTTGACCATCCAAAGGGTCTCGACCCACAGATTGAGAACCGTTGCCTTAGAGCTATTCTGGCAAGGGCAAGTCTGCTTCTCTACTTGGTAGGCACTGGAGGCTATCCTGTACCATTATTACTGCCTCCAGCAAGATCCTCTACCACTCCTGGGTTTTATTTTACTGGTTCCTGAATCAAACCCGGAGCAGCTGTCTCTGACTGGCCAATCCTAGTGGGTGTCCTGCTTACCTGCTTACCTCTCTTAAGAGAAGCCACAAAAGCAAGTGTCTAGATTTTTATAGTTCTCCTCCTCAGGACACAAATGTACTAAGACCTACAAAGTGAGGAATTCTTAAAATATAGGAATGGGATGATGAAAATACTGGGAGTCACACATTTTTAAAAAAATATTTACCAATGCAGTTTTATTTCTTCCTTTAAAAAAAATTTTTTTTTTTTACTGGTTTCAGAGAGGAAGGGAGAGGGAGAGAGAAATAGAAACATCAATGATGAGAGATTAATTGATTGGCTGCCTTCTGCATGCTCCCTACTGGGGATCGAGCCTGCAACCTGTGCATGTACCCTTGACCGGAATGGAACCTGGGACTCCTCAGTCCGCAGGTCGGCACTCTATCCACTGAACAAAACTGGCTAGGGTGAGAGTCACACATTTTAACTTCACATGGTGCACATTTTACATTTATATCCTATATATAATATATAATGAATATAAATATATACCTAGAATATGTATTTATATATGTTATATATATGACTCAAAAATGTATTTTTAAGGATAAAAGATAATGACAATTACTAAATGATGTTCTGATAGCTCTAAGCATATTGATATATCAATGATAAGATTGCTTTTTGTATTTTTTTATTTTTAAGAGTAGTTTATTGATTTTCAGAGAGAGAGGAAGGGAGAAGAGAGAAACATCGATGAGAGTGCAACATCAATTGACTGCCTCCTGCATGCCTCCCACTGGGGATTGAGCCAGCAACCCTGGCATGTGCCCTGACCAGGAATTGACCCAGCAACCTTTCAGTGCATGGGACGATGCCCAAAACCAGCTGAGCCACACCACCAGGGCAAGATTGATCTTTTTTAAAAGTCCACAATTAATATTGATGCAGAGCAGATCAAATCATTTAACACTTACCTAAGTGTCTATATCTAATTAAAGAGAGAAATACAAACTATGGCATCCAAGTCTTTCTTAGAAGGTCCATACATGGTTGATAAATTTATATAAATTTCATCTTAAATCTCCAACTCATTTATTCAACCAATAATGTAGATTTAATTTTAGACCATACACATTACATATTTTTTACTTCTTAAGGCACATTTCAACAACTATGCCACCTAAAAGGGCTTAATTATCAATACACCAGAAAAATTTTATTTGTTTTCCAACTCAAATTAATTTGTGAAGATGTAGGTTTTTCCATGTTGTCTTGGGATCTGGGACTGAAACCAGGACTTCAATGTTTATTTTTCTCATGATCTGTTTGAGGAGTAATTGCTAGCACTATTTTATGTGAAGAAAGCAAAACCTGAGTTATGTCCTCCAACCCCCTTGTAATCTTGGCTAGGATCACACAATAGTAAGAAAATCTCATTTCTTTTAACTAGGGTAGCAATGCTGAGGTTTTTAAATTTCATTTTGAGCTGACACTGAAATATACAGAGAGTAGCTTAGATGTAGACATAATATGTTGGAAAAATTTATGTTTAATTTTTATGCAAATTAACAAGGATATCTGCTTTGGGATAATGATTCAGGAGTGATTTGCCAGTTAGAGAGACAATATGCTTCCAATGTAGGTTATTCAAGTTTGGAACAGTTTTCAGAGTCCAGTTTTAAATTATTTCTGAGAATGTCTGGTGGAAGGAAAATGAATTAGAAAGAATATGATGAGGAAAATTCATTTGCATCCCATGTACGGCAGCAAATCTGTTGAAAGACATTTAAAAGAGGATTAAAGCTGATTTCTTACAAGCTGTAGGATAATCAGATTTCTAAGCTAAAACAGAATTAGGACTTCCAATCCACTTATAAAGTATGATCAGAGCCCTCGCAATGCATTTGCTTCTGGATGTGGGATTCCTCTGTCTTTTTATCTGCTTCTTTCCAATGGTTTTTAATGAGAGGGGGGCTCAGGATGCGTTGCTGTTTTATGTTGTTCCTGTTGTTGACATACAAACTCTACTAGGGGGCCTCAAACTTTTTAAACAGGGGGCCAGTTCACGGCCCCTCAGACCTTTGGAGGGCCGGACTATAGTGTAAAAAAAACTATGAACAAATTCCTAGCACACTGCACATATCTTATTTTAAGCAAGACAGGCAGCGGCGGCAAAAACATCCGGCATGTGGCCCAAGGGCTGTGGTTTGAGGATGCCTGCGTCTAGACAAAGCAGGCCACGCCATGATTCTGCAGGCTCTATGTACTTGAACAGCACGAATCTTTGCTATTATAAATATTAATTTAAAGGCAGAAGTACACTATGGAATGGAGCATATTCCTTGAGAGAGTAGCAATGTGGTCATCTTCATGATGTCAATGCAATGTGTACTTTTGAGATCCTGCCACTCCCCTTTCGGAAGCTCTAGGTGCTAGACTGTCATGGATCTCCTTGGGAATAGCTGATGTTCCCATTATATTTTCTCTCTGTATTTGTCAAATTTGACTTTGTTCATGTTAAAGTAAAAAATGAATCTTAAGTATAATTTCTGGCTACCTTCTTTACAATGAGAAACTTTACCTACACTCTTCCTTTTTTTAAAAAAAATTTTAATTTATCTTTATTGTTCAGATTATTACAGTTGTTCCTCTTTTTTCCCCCATAGCTCCCCTCCTCCCAGTTCCCACCGCACCTTCTGTCCTTACCCCCATAGGTGTACAATTATTGTCCAGTCTCTTCACGCACCCCCAACACCCTTAACCCCCCAAAATTGTCCGTCCACTCCATTCTATGCCTCTGATTCTATTCTATTCACCAGTTTATTCTGTTCATCAGATTTTTTATTCACTTGATTCTTAGATTCACTCGTTGATATATATTTGTTGTTCATAATTTTTACTTTCCTT
>PVJC01006224.1:0-55779 GCA_004026665.1 Murina feae | reverse complement strand
CCTGATGCCCCTCCAAGGGCCTGGACAGCTGCCAAGCAGGCCGCTGACCCCCTGCCCCCGCTTACCCGCTCCCCGATGCCCCGCAAAGGGCCTGGGAAGCCCATCAAGCAGGCCGCCAAGCCCCTGCCACCTCTTACCTGCTCCCCGATGCCCCGCAAAGGGCCTGGGAAGCCTACCAAGCAGGCCACCGACCCCCTGTCACCTCTTACCCACTCCCCGATGCCCCTCCAAGGGCCTGGACAGCTCCAAGCAGGCCACCGATACCCTGCCACCTCTTTCCCACTCCCTGATGCCCCACAAATGGCCTGGACAGCTGCCAAGCAGGCCACCGACCCCCTGCCACCTCCTACCCGCTCCCCAGTGCCCTGCAAAGGGCCTGGGAAGCCCGCCAAGCAGGCCGCTGACCCCCTGCCACCTCTTTCCCGCTCCCCGATGTGCCCCCAAGGGCCTGGACAGCTGGCAAGTAGGCCACTGACCCCCTGCCACCTCTTTCCCGCTCCCCGATGCCCTGCAAAGGGCCTGGGAAGCCCACCAAGCAGGCCGCCGACCTCCTGCCGCCTCTTACCCACTCCCCGATGCCCTCCAACCCTGCTGCCTCTTTCCCACTCATGGATCCTGGGTCCTGCGCTTTCCTGCCCTGCAGCCGCTCTGTGCACTCGGGAGGTCCCTCAGCCCGGCCTGTGCCCTCTCACAGTCTGGGACCCCTCGGGGGATGTCAACCTGCTGGCGTGCCTGACCAGCCTGGGTGACGGGCTTTAAGGCTGCCCACAACTCCCATTGACCCAATGTCCCAGCAAGGCTGGCTGGACACAGGTTTCTGGGGTTTATCTCCTATAATTGATGCTGTTCCTTAGGGCCTGGGGTTTATCTTCTGTAATTGATACACTGTTCCTTTAAGGCGGCCTACTAACTACTAAGGAAGCCTCCTCTGCTTCACCTCGCAGCGTCTATAATGAAACAATTGTTACTTTTACTGGTTAGGCCTGGGCTGCTGTGTCCTTCAGCTCCCGAGGATTCTATGATTGTTATATTGTTTCAAACCTGTGTTTCGCTAGAGCCAGTTTAAGTGGAGCGGGCGCAGCTTCACTTTCGGTCCTGCCGCAATGGAAACTGCTGTTTACTCAGGTCCGTGAGTGGCGGCCTCCATGTTGGCTGGGCTAATTTGCATAGAGCTGCTCTGATTGGCTGGTGGGTGTGGCTTACCCTGTCTGGGAGAAACGGTTAATTTTACTATTTCGCTTTTATTAGTTTAGATGGCCAGTGCCCATCATGGCAGCTCCTGTATTGAGCATCTGCCCCCTGGTGGTCAGTGTACATCATAGATACTGGTTGGAGGGAAGGATGGACACTTAGCCTTTTATATATATAGATTACAATTTACATTCCATATTATTTTGTGTTCATTTCAGGTGTAGAGCATAATGGTTAGACAATCATATACTTTACATGATATTTCCATGACTGCCCCTTTCAGATTTTCTGCTTAGGGGACTATGTCCTATTGTGAAAGGGTGATTATGTTATGGGTTGACTAAAGCCAGTTCCCATGCTGTTGTGAAGTTTGTAGAGTCCCAAAATATGTGGGGATTGTATCTGGCATTCCTCCCTTCCCACTGGATCCCAGAGCTGCAGATGGGAAGAGGTGGGCTGTGCAGACTCAGGGCCATGGGATGGGGAGTCCAGACATATGGTCTCAAACCCTGCTCCTGCTACTAATCCACAAGAGCTTTTTAAGGTCGCATCTAGCTCTCTGACTGTAGGAAAAGGTCTCTATTAAATTGGGAGTTTACCAACATCAGCAACTATATCTAATTCACGTTTGTATGTCTGGTGATAAAGGAAGAAAGGGTGAGAAATACAATGTTCCCTGGCGAGGCAGAGTCCTCCTTTCTCTCTTCACCCTGCTTACTTGAGGTAGAACCAGATTCTTAGTCAAAAGTCAGACAATTCTCTGCATTTGACAACTAATCCATTTTATTGTTAGAGAAATTAATTCAAAGAGATCATCTGCATATGATCTCAATGAAGTGGCTGAAAAACAGTGAAACATTCTAAAAATAATTTTCCTAAAATTTGACCTCCATTTCTTAAAAGTGGTGAACATACTTCGTTAGCTAACATTTAGTAATTTCATAGTAGAAATTACTTCTGACACTTGTTAATTGCAGGACAACCTATATAGTACTCTTAACTGGTAGCAGGTGATGGACTACTAAGAGTATGAACTGAAAGTTTTTGTGGATCATTGTCAAAGGTAGAACAGTTTATAAAATATTACATATAAAACCAAAGTATTATAGAAAAGATAAGAAACTTTTCTTAACAAGAATCTAAAGTGAGAATTTTCAGAGGACTGTTTAAGGGATATGCATATTGAGTAGTTACCATTAAATGCTGCACGTTTGGTCTGGTTATGGGATTTTGACAAGCTGCTTCACCCCTGAACCTCTGCTGCCTTATTTATAAACTGAGTTTGGGTTGAGACTAGCCACCTGTGCTCTGAAACTTGCTAGAGTCGAAATCCTGAAAATAGAACTCAAGTAACCTGAAGGATTGCCAAACCCTCCCATCTAAGAGGAAGAACCTAACGTATCTAAACTTTAAACTGATTGCAGATTTTCTATATCTATTTTTCTATTGTAGGCAAATTATAAGACCTTTTGAAATTTAGTAGTGGCTTAAACATGTCCTGAACAGGTAAATAACTCTTTTTTCCCATTCCTTTCCCACTCACCTGAAAGACAATCCCTAGAGGGAAGAAATTTCCCTTTAGGATTATTTACCAAACAGACCTACCTTTATGCACCTAACTTGCCTGTTAAGTTCTAAATACATTATATTTCAAGTTGTGTAGACCCGAGGTGTTTCCAGATTTGAAATAAAATATGATACTTTTGAAAAGATTCTATTATCAGTTGCCTGCTGGAGTTTATATTAATTTATAGCATTTGTAGCAAATTATAATAAACAAGCCCTTTATCTCTTAGCATCATACATCTTATTGTCTACATGATCTGATGAGTAACTGATTAAATTAGCACAACCTTTCCCTGCATTGAGACAGGAGGCATTATTGGCAATAGTATATATCATCTCTTAACAAATTCCTCTGTGCTTTTTTCTTAAGCCTGTTAGTTGGATTCTATTCAATCAATAGAAAATGTTCAGAAGAAAAACATTGCTAGTAAATTCTTATTCCTTCACAGGACACTTCATAGTTTAACTTGTCAGAAGTATTTCCATGAATACACAATAAAACCTCTCCGTCTGACAAATATAAGGATGCTGAAGTGCTTCTTGTCGAATGCATCACCTTCAGCTACATTGCTAACAATGGGCATTTGGTCACCTTCCCAAGTGTTCTGTATCTGAGAAACAAAGGAAACTACACAAGTATACTAAAACTGATTAGCACTGTACCCTAAAGCAATTAAATAAATATTAGAAGAAACTCCCACAGCCCTTTGTTTTGCTATAAGGGGCTCAGCTGTGCTCCTTCTAACCCTAACTACATCACTTCAAATTACCAGTAAATTAACAGAGGAACACTTTCAACCTCAGAGCAGATTTGATCCAAATAGTCTTTAAATGCCATTTCTGTTCCTATTAACCTAAAGATCGGCATAGCAGATATTTTCTCCAGGCTGCCCAGCAGTCCAGGGCATTAACGGCAAGTTGTGACAGCACTTTTCATGATGATTTATGATTCCGTGTTTAACTTGATTACGCCAATGCTGACTCTGAATACTATTTCAATTAGTGTATGGAAGGTCATATCACAAATATTCCTCTATAATCTATTCCCATTAACACTAATATACAGAGTAACCAAATCTTTTCACCCTTGTTGATTCACATCATCCATAGCTCTAACTGCAGGCTTGTTTACCAGTTTACTCCTTTGGACACTTCCAAAATGGTAATTTCCACACCTTTGAGGATCATTAATAGCTGTACCGTGACATAGGGAATAAAGCATCCCTCTGCTGGCATTTGTGCATTAATA
This sequence comes from Murina feae, assembly GCA_004026665.1. NCBI lineage: Eukaryota > Metazoa > Chordata > Mammalia > Chiroptera > Vespertilionidae > Murina > Murina feae. The sequence goes on along the minus strand of PVJC01006224.1, from coordinate 51,773 downwards.
ATTATCAAAGTCTCCGATTTATTAAACAGGAGGTATGCTTTCTAAAATGCCTGTCTGAAGCACTATTTCATGACCAATTACTAAATAAATATACAAAAGATTTTCTTAGGGAAATGAAACTGGCTTCCACCTAAAATCAATTTTAGCAACAACTTTCTCTCATTATTGCTCTCTTAACGACGTCAGGGAATTGTGTCTCTAAATATGTAACCAATCATAATCCAGTTTTCCTTTTTTGACTAATTTCTATGTCTAATCACTGGGGAAAACAGAGAATATTGGGTCGTCAGGTCTTTCTTTTCTACCTGAAAACTGCTTATTAAACAGTCCCTGTGGTACAAAAGTAAGACTACAAAGCAGAATGGAGTTTTACGGAAAAAAAAAGTTTTCAATTTGTCCAAAGGTTAAAGTGAAACTAACTGCTAGAGACAAAATCCACACATCATTTAAACAATTAGTGAGGAATGTTCAAAGACTTTGTGTTCAAAGTGCACACAATTTGTATTTTAAGTTGAATGTGGAGGGAATCTAGACTTAAAGTTAATTAACAATAAACTGAGAGGACTTCATCACAGACATTTAATTATGCATGGGAGGCTGGTGTCCAGCGGGGAACGTGGTGGGGAGTGGGAGTGGGGAGCTGGAATGTTACAGTGCTCAGTGGGCCCCCAATAAATGCCTTATTAACAACAATGATGTCAGCCTTGCAAAATATTAAAGGGGCTTTGTCTCTGTGGATCGCTTTTTTCTCATTTTTAATGACCTGAAAAAAAGTTTTTTTAAATAACAAGCTATTTACAAAAAGAAAGGAAAATAGCAATAGTAGAGTAATGTTTCACAACCCACTATTGCCATCTCCCTGGCAGTCTTGTTTTCAGGGATTCTCCAGGATTCAAAAATCATATTCCTATTCCTCTCGCAACTGATTTTGCTGCTTCAAGAGATAGTCCATTTAAGCTTAGTACTGTTTGAAGCAAGAATCAACTTTCCTTTTCGGTAGAGAGACTGCATTTAGATGATGATGGCGTTTTTAAAAAGTCAAAACAGCCAATAAAATTTATAAAAACATCAATTTACATGGCCTTATTTTTTTCAATGTTTTCATACAGTTGTTCCACATCCCACTTCAGCAAAATGTAGGCAGCTAGCCAATATTGATTATGTACTAATCTATCCCTCCATCTCCACACACCAACATGCTTCCTTCTGTTCAGAGTTTCTTTCCTCCCATCCACCCTTTCTCCTAGACTGGGTTCCTAGGTCATCTTTCAGGCCCATGTCTCATATTCCAAAGGAATTGTTCATCTCCCATGGATACTTGCTAGACTATTAACTGACAAGACAGTACCCGGTGCTGACTCAACATGCGACCCCATCTGTAAATGTAAAAATAAGAATGTGGAGAATATAAAAACAAATCTACTGGAAAAATGACATGTGAAGGGGTTACAATTTGTGAATGAAGGTGCTGTTAAATAACTCCTTTAACACAGTAGACAAGTTATCTATTTTAATTGTAAAGCATTCCCTGCTCATTGGAATGCTTGAGAACACATTTCCTGTAGATTTGGCCCCTGCTACAGAAACTACAAGGTCTAGGAAGATGCAGTCCCATCGAGGAGATGTGCAGGTCTAGTCTTACATATTGAGGATCCCTAAAGCCAAAGGGAAAATTAACTCCAAGCTCAGAAGTTTTCAACTGTTTATTACTTTCATGTCACAAAGTAAACATCCAAAACCAGACACATTGGGAAGAAATTATTCCTTATGATAACATACATTACTGTGCCTGGCACGTAATGGGTCGCAAGGAAAAGTAGTTTTCTTCCTCCCATCCTCTCTCTATTGGTTTCTACTTCCACTCTCCTACTCCCCCTACCTAGAACTCAACTTTCAAAGCTGAATTGGCTGGAAGTTGGTTTCTCCTGGAGATGTGTGTTCTATACCCCACACTCTCCCACGCCCCAAACCTCCATCCGCCCTTACCATGGTGGATGTCAAAACAGTTTAGACAAATAGCTGTTTGCAAAGATTTTTAAATACATGCACGATTAATTTTCCATTCCAGTACTGGAAAGCTAATTAAAAACTTACTTAGGAGTAGAAGGAAAAGCCAGAAGGGGGAAGGAGGGAGGAAGAATTCCATGCCAGGACAGCAAAATGGGAGAATCATTTTCTCTTAGTTGCCTGAAGACACACTTAAGGGGGCTTAAGTATGGACTGACAAAGATGCATGAACTTCCTTATGGTTGCATGAATAGGACAGTTAGAGTTAAGGATCAGTGAACATTTATTCTTGTAATAAAAGCTTTCTCTGGTTTCCCACATAAATGTGCTTCGTTGTATAATAGTATCTGTGTAGTAATCATAAGTGATGCTTTGCCTACACGTCTGAGTGATTAGGGTACAGTTATAAATTTTTATATGCATATATCTGTATTTTCACATGGATATAGCCTTCCTTCCTTTTACAGGTGGTTCATAAAAGGGTTGTAATAGAAAAGATCCACTTCAAATGCAAGGTTGAGCTGTTATGTCTAGATGGAGAGTGATCACAGAGATTAGCCCCTTGCCCTGAGTAATTTATAAAAAGCAAATGAGGGACTGGTGGCCATGAAAGTAAATATAATTAACCCACTTACACAAACCTTCACCCTTGTTACAGAGAGTTTCTGCTTGATCAGGCTGACTAGAGTAACACGCAAATAAATTAAGAAAAAGATTCCAAGATTTTCAAGTTTCTTTCTAATTTCTTCATAAATAATTGGACTGTAGAAGAATAGGCCCATTTTTCAAACTCTGAATAAGCACCTCATGTATATGAGTCAGTTCATAATTTTTGCACAGATGTCACACTCCACAGGATATAAAAACAAACTAAAGATAGCTGGCCATATAATGTGTAGATATATCATCGTTACAGATGCTCAGTAGAGCTTGTGCATTTTTTCCCCAAAAAACAAATCTCAAATCTACATATCTTGAAGATATACATTTCTCATTTGTTATTCTTAGACATGCTGTCTATTTTTTTAAGTGAATTTTTAAAAAGTTCTAGGTCTACAAAACTGGCATAAAATTGGCACGGCTGGAAAAGCATCCCATCCCTGCACAAAGAAGATACAACAAAGACAGTGTGTTTTTCTGACACTGGCCATGAGAGCCTGCTTCATGAGGAGCCACGTCCTGGCCAATTAATTCAGGCTTTTGGCTCAGCCATTCGGAGTTCTGTACCCTCACAAAGAGCCCCCGAATGTTACCGACACCTGCCATTTACTGCAAATCTTCCTTTCAGGCTTGGAACACACAATAATGCATTACTTAGAACTGGGTGGAAAGGGGACATCTTCCCTAGATGGTTCTTCCAGCTTGTGCCCACAAGTGCCTCATGGGAACAGAACCCCCTTCTCAGCGGTTTGGATAAGATTAGGGTGGTTGCCTGCAGATTCTGGGAACAGATGTTTTGTAAAAAGGAGAATATAAAATATTGATCATAATTCTTTCCCCAAGAAACACACTCAAGTGGAGGTTCATTTTGGTGGCAGAATATTGTTGTTATGTGAGGGGAGAGGTCTGATGGCCTAAGTTTGAGTCCTTACTCTTAAGGTGTGACCTTAGTTGTGTTATTTAATGTGCAATGCCTCAGTTTTTGTTTCTGCAAGATCAGAACCATAATAGTACTTACTCTAAGTTACAGTGAGGATTAAATAAAACCTCGTGTAAAGTGGCTGGCATAATGATCTTAACCTCTGTTTTTGTTGCTGCTCTATGTATTTCATGGGAGGAATCACTGTGAAGGATTCAGCCTCACTCTTCTGTGGCATGCTGGCTGAAATGGTGTTTGAAGAACTTACCTCTGATCTCTGAATATGTCCTTTTCAATAATGGCATGATAAGGCATAACAATAAGGCATATTTATGCTGCTGTAAAGTTGCTGTGGCAATTTTTCTCCCCATCTTTAGCTACCCTCTCAGCTTTTCTTTTCTCCTTTCCTCTTTCTTTGAATAAAACTACCAGGTGTCTACATCTGCAATGTAAATGTACCTCAAAAACTGCATTGTGGAGAAAGCCCTGGTAAGAGTAAAAATGACCCATGGTGTGTTGTGGGTAAGGGGCCAAGGAGTGCCACAGGAAGGGAGATAAAAAAGACTGAAACTATTCTAGAATCTGGCAAAGGAACAAGCTCTAGCCTCTAAAAATGGGATGGACAGGGCTCTGGATTTGGACACCTGAGCTGGAAGGGGTGTGGCATGGAGTTCCGAGGACCTGTGTTTCAGTCAGTCGTCTACATTCTGGCAGTGTAACAGTAGGCAGGCCATTTATCCTTGGTCATATTTAATCTTCTCACGTACAAAGCCCTAATTCCTACCTCACAAGTGTGTTGTAAGAACCCAAGAAATGACTTGATTCTGCATGAAAATCTTTGAAGATTATGAATAACACCCATATGACACTTATGAATAATGGTAATAATGGATATTAAAGGTCTCCAGAACTTCGGAAGAATGATAAGGTAAGGATGAACAAGAATGAGAAAGCATCCTTCACAGCTTGAAAATTTGTAAATTTAGAAAATATGTAAATTTTAAATATGACTGGCTTTAGAACCTTTTTTCTATAAGGCCTGTAGGAAATAAAAGGAAGAAATAATGAAAAATCACTACTCCAAATCAAAGGAAGTGAACCCAGGGCACTCATTCTTCCAGGGTTGACATAAATCGAGAGAAAACATTAGTAAATTTTGTGGCGACAACAATAATAATAACAATAATATAGCAATGGCAATAATAGTAGCTAACATTTTCACTATCTCATTTGCTCAGTAAACCAAACCAGAATGTATGGTAATGATTCTAATATATATATTTTTTTAATGATTCTAATATTATAATGAAATATCAATCTTTAGTTACAAAAAATCTTTGCAAACACCTTGTTTGACATTAATTTGGTGGAGTGGCAGGGAGAGCTACCAACGACTTTTGTCTTCTGGACAATTAATGTTTGAAAGTTAAATCCAAGGTAAGGGGAGACAAAGGGGATTGGAGACAACAATTTGAGTGGCAGAAAGAGAGACAGATATTTCTTAGGCAGCTATTATGTACCAGTACTGTACAGAGTACATCATGTATGCATGTGTATTGTAAGGGATAAAGAGAGATCTCTTAGGTCTTGGGAGCTCAGTTTGCAACAGGAGAGTAACAAACAGAAATTGAAGACAATTAAAATAACCATTTCCTAATACAAGTCTTAAGCTACTTCTATCATTTAGAATATTGGGCTGAGTAGACTAAAAATCTGTTTTGTTATTCTTTTTGTACTTTTATTCCACTCTGCAATCCCCACAGTCAGTGAGTACGTGAACCTCTTTGCTGTTTATTTGGCAACATATTTTCCCTGATGTTAAGGAGAATTCAGGTTTATTGTGTTATTAATCCTTTCAATGTTATTCCCTTTACTATGTTTATCACATTATTATTTTTACAAAATTTGATCTTTTATAACATTGGGCGATTATTTATTATTATTATAATATAACTATACTTTCCTAATCAGGGAAAGTTAAGTAATACCCAAACTACAATGGGAAGCAATGGAATTATGAATGCGAAGTCTGTCCTTGTGCAGAATTCTTTCTCTGTTACAGAGCCTGGAAAGACAAGCATCACGAAGGCTGTAAAGGGAGCTCATTTCTGAGGTGAAGTTAGTTTCTAATCAACTCATCACTTCAAGATATAGATTCTTATTTAAATTACAAATTTCCCATGTGTTAGCTGACCATTTCCCCCAAACAAGCTTTGTCCACTACATTTTTGGTAGACTCAGGTTAGGCATACTTTTTTTTTTTTTCTAAATAGTACAAAATGTCTGGATACATAAATTAAAATTAATAATTGTTTGCGATTCATTGTAAACTTTGAATTTGGAGGTGCGATGCTAGATTTCTTTTTGCCTGAATTGACTTTGCCCTTATTGAATACTTGCCATGCAAAGTGGCAATGCTTATGGTGCCGACAGCTAGAGAGCCTGGTGGGGCTGCAACAGTCTACAATAAATGAAAAGCTTTTTAGACTGACTTTTAGTTGTGTATTGTTATTTGTCTTAGAATCCATTTACTAGGCCAGAGATAATGTGACAGTTGACTCTTACAGTAACACAGTACTCATTAGCTAGCTTGACAGGGAGGTGCCAACATCCACTGGAGATTGTATTTTATTAATCTTCATGGCTCATTTGGAAGCCGGGCTGGCTATCTTGTAATGTGTCCTCATGCTGACTGGGACAGGGATGTGTAGCTAAGCTTATGACTGAAGAATATAAACTTGCATGATAAGATCTTTCACTTTCTTTGAGCTGAAATGCAGAAAACGAGTACAGCCTAAGTGGGATGCTGTAGTGTCCAGTGGAAATTTTCTCCCCAAGAATCTGCAACATTCCTTCTAGATGCTAAGGACAATTTGAATTTAAATCTGCTCAGCTTGGTGGATATATATACTAAAATCTGAGAATAGATTGAGTTAAGTTTAAAGTGAATGTTGGAAGGCCTTGAAATAATATAGTTTGCAATCATATCTGTGTTTCCTCAATTTTTGTGTGTTTGTGGAAATAAAAGTCTTCAGAGTTGATACAGTTCTTCAAACTTAATAAATTTGCATATATCATAGTCTTTGGGTCTTTGAAAAATTTCAGCTTGTATTTGAACAAATTAAACTGACATCATGACTCATAGCTTCCAATGTTCCTAGTCTGTTGACTTTTTGTTTCAGTTCAATTTTTGTTGTGAGTGAATTTGTTTGTGATTTTATTGGGTTCTTTACCAATCATACAAAAATCTCTTATATGGTGGTTGCTTATTTTGAAAGTAAATATTTTGCAAGAAGGTTGAAAAATTCCCAAATCATCACACTTTGATGACTTTCTAGACAAATAAGCTATTATTTGGTGTTTAAACCACTACACATAGTATCCTAAGTCTGTATTTCTAAAAGAGTTTTCACTTATCTCTTAGCAATTCAAGCTTGTTTTACTCCATATTAACTGAAAATAGATTTGATTTGGATGTTTTCTTTGGCACTACTCTAATAAGGCTAATCAAGGTGAGATTCCAACCTTTAAAAAAAAATGAAATCAACATGTGGTTTAATTCTCACTACTAATACTACCCTGAAAGACTGTTAAGCCTCTGATAGAAAACAATAAAAAACAAGGAAATTCACTGTTAAAACGGCAACATACCATATGTCCTTTAATACCTAATTACAACAGAGGCACAATAAGAAAGCCGTTAAACCTGCACCCTGTCGTGCGTAGGTATCTGTGGACATATGGTGCATTTCAACCATTAGTATGAATTTAATTGCATCTGTGATTTTCTGTTACAACTTTGACTGTATTTTTCAGAAGAAAATGTTGGTAGACACATTGGTCATTGAAAGGAATTTCCAACAATGAGAAATGGGACCATTTTAACCCTCCAGAGACAGGTGATTACACATTGTATAAAGGCCTACTAATAACCCATAGATTATCTCCTGACTCTCAATGTATTTTTTAAAATATATTTTATTGACTTTTTACAGAGAGGAAGGGAGAGGGATAGAGAGCTAGAAACATCGACAAGAGAGAAACATTGATCAGCCGCCTCCTGCACACCCCCCACTGGGAATGTGCCCCCAACCAAGGCACATGCCCTTAACCGGAATCGAACCTGGGACCCTTCAGTCTGCAGGCCGACGCTCTATCCACCGAGCCAAACCAGTCAGGGCTTTCAATGTATTTTGATGCCTTATTTTCCTCATTGAAAATCTCTCATTCAAACAAATTATTTTTACTTACCAGACAGAGGAATTTTACCTGAAATCTTGCAAAATATGGAGTTCTCACTTAATATTCTCTATCACATCGCAAGTTTATATGCTTACATATTAAAAATTATAGGTGATGAAAGAGAGCACCATGTCTATACATTCTCTCTCTTATAGAGATAAATTGATATTCAAAATTGGTGCTATTTCCTCTAGGGCATAGTTTCAAAGTTCTATCTACCTACCTACCTACTTATAAACACACACACACACACACACATACATTTTTAAGGAAAATATCAGGTGTGAAGAATCAAGGATTAGTAGAATGAAGGCACCAGCTTTCAGTCTTTATCTCTATATCTCAGATACCTAACTTACAGTAGCATAGTCACACCACAACAACATCGTCACAGTTATAGTAGCGTAGTCACACAGGTGCCTGACACATTTATGTGCACTATGTGTATAACTAGATTTGAATCTGATTCATATTTTTGTATGTGTTTCATTCATTTAATTGTTTATTCTTTCATATATCAAACATTTATTGAGCAACTATTATTTACTGTGAGCTATTTTAAGTGCTTAACAGTTTAAAAAACAGGCAAGACCTCATCAACCATATATTCTAGTGGAGAGAAACAATGAGACAAATTATAAATATCACTTTTCAAATGATGAGAAGTGCTATGAAGACAAACAAAGCAGTGAAGGAGTAAGTGTGTACCAGGGAGTGTGAGTAAGGGTTTTGTTGCTTCTCTGCTCATAAGCCATGCGGTGATTAGAGTGAAGGATGAGGGACTAGCTGGGAGTCCTGGGCTTCATATGACCCATGTGAACAGAGTTAAAGAGTTGAGATTCATTCTGATGATCTCTAGGCAGAGAGTGGGTAGGGAGATGATGGTGGGTGTGGGGGGTGGGAGAACTAAGGGAAAGGGTCTTGCCATGTCCCTGGAGTTTTGGGTCCCATCTCTCATTTTTTGGAAAGAGTGATCCCCTTTGCAGCTCCTGGGGAACCTGGGCTCTCATTCCTCTCCTAGAGTTGTGGATGTAGACCAGGATTGGGAACTCTTCTGTCTATCACATAATTATTAAAGCTGTTATTGACCCAGAATGGATTAGAGACTTCCCATAGATTACAAAAATCTTGTGGATATTTACTACTATTTAGGTTTGTTGCTAAGTATATTTTTAATATAGCTGCCAAATCGTCATTTATTTATAAAACTTGAAAAAATTCTGAAAAGTAAAAGTTTTATCTTTAATGAAGTCTTATCAATTGAGAATGCTGCCATGTTTAAAAATATTATTCTGGAACACTACAATGAATTGTTCAGGCTGGAAATATTACACATGGGCTTTGCTGCAAAATACTAGTTTTATCACTATTTATACACATTGGCCTAATTGGAACACACGTTTTTTTTCAAAGGAGTTCTACCATTTCGGTTTAAGGAACTTGACTCTTTCAGCTTGCTGTAGGCTAGTGACTGAAATCAGATTAGGTTTTCGGTCCTAAACCCAGAATAACTGGAATTCAATTCCATGAGTTTAAGAAATTACTACAATAAATAATATGCAAAGAAGTGAAACCGTAACACAAGATTCCCGAAGATGGTGGTGAGAAACAATGCAATTAACTATTATGCAATTAACAAGATGTACTTTATAAATGTTGCAAGCTTAGAAGTTTTAGTAGAGCGCAGGGAGGTGGTGGGAAACTTGTCTTAAAACCTGACTTCAGTGGGTAAAGAGAGGATTGTACAATGGTGAGGGTCACTTTCTATCCTGATGGACACTTAACATAGTAGCCTAATGAGTGATTTTTAAATATCATTTCACTTCTCTGGAGTCTCATCTCACTAAAAGCATTAAAGGACAATCTATTGGTACATAACTGCAAGTTACAAATAAATGAAGTCAAATACTCATCTGATTACTAAAATAGAGTTAAATTACTGCTTTAAGGCTTTTAAGTGATCAACTTTTGACAAGCATTAAAGGGGTTGTATTTTATTAAACTTTTGATGTGATTATAAATTGAGAAGTCTTCTAATGTGTGTAACTGCACATAGCTCATTTCCTTTTTTTTTTTTTTTTTGGTAATCTTTATTGTTGAGAGTATTACAGATGTACCCGTTTTCCTCCCATTGACTCCTTCTAGCCTGCACCAGGCCCCTCCCCAGACCTTCACCACACTATTGTCTATGTCCATGGTTTATGCATATACGCAAAAAAGTTCTTTGGTTAATCTCTTTCTATCCATCTATTCACCACCACCTTCCCTCTGAGATTTCACAGTCTTTTGTTTAAGCTTGGGTGATTTTTGTAAAACTGGTAATTACATCAAGGACCAGTAACACCAATATGCCATTAAGGCTGTGAAAATGGACTGAAATTCTTTCTCTCAGATCAAAGAAAAAGTTCCATGATTGGAATAAAAATTAATAAAAGAGTTAAGTTTTAACCTCAAAGGCCTGAATTTGGAACTGAATAGTTAGAGAGCTGACCCAGCCCCCTTTTCCCTAATTTTCTATCTATAGCTTTGTGAATATAATGCTTCTGCCTACTTCCCAGGTCAGGCATCAATTGTTTGGGGAAAGTATTCAGTGATCCAGTATAAAAACTACAAAATATTATTAACAGAATTAATTGAAGCATTTACTAGTATATATAATCCACCTTGCAGTATTCACTGAGTTGCCCACAGTGATTCCTTAGCACTTATGAACATGCCACTTGAGTTATGATAGATAATTTACCTGTCTGTTTTATCACCCCTTTCTATTATAGATACAGGCTGTCCTCTGACTTGACTGTAAGTACCTCAGTGACAGGGACTCTTGAAACTATATCTGGCCCATAGTAGGAACTCCATAAATGTTTGCTTTTCATACAGGTGAGGCCTGATCTCTATACACAGTAAGTACTCAGTTAATGTTATTGTGATTGATCTATTGGGAAGTATAATTATTTATTGAGAAATTAAATATTAATCTTTTTTGCCCCCTCTTCTATGTCAAGAATTTAACTAGAACATTTTCCCCTTGTTCCAAGATCATTGTTTTTCAGAGCAGAAAATTGAATTTGCTTAAAAATTCTCCTAAACTTCTTATCCTACATCCAACCCATATTAACTGGTTTTCATCTTCAAAAGCCAAAGCTCTTTGAGGACATGATGGCAGACTCCATCAGAGGAGACAAGAGGAAGAACAAAAATGCTTGGAGAAAGAGAGGTGGAAGTGGCTGCATCTGTCAGAGAGTGAGTCCTTAAGACTAAGAAAGAATATACTGTACCTCTTGGGCCCTCTGTAAGACGCAGGACTCTGTGGGAAGATTCATGGTGCACCTGAGGGGCTGGGCTCTTGGCATTGGAGTTCCGGGCTCTATAAGATTTCCTGTGACCTAACAGCCAAGCACACATTCTTCCTACACTCAATCAGGGACCATTCAGGCTGAGACAATAGCAAAGAGTGAGCAAGGGTCTTGAAGATTTGAAAACACCATTCACACAATGATTGTTTTTGTTTGTTTAAATGTATTTTTATTGATTTCAGAGAAGAAGGGAGATGGAGAGATAAATAGAAACATCAATGATGAGAGAGAACCATTGATTGGCTGTCTCCTACTTGCCCCTCACTAGGGATGGAGTCTAAAACCTGGGCATGTGCTGTGACTTCCTGATAGGTCAATGCTCAACCGCTGAGTTGGGCCAGCTGAACCACACAATGATTATTTGCTGAAGATTTGTGGGATACCCAGAACAAATGGGTGTGAAGATCCTAGAGTAAAATAAGAAATGTGCTTGTACAAAGCTTATCTAAAATGTGGCCCTGGGCCAGGCATGGCTCTATGGTTGAGCATAGACCTACGAATCAGGAGGTCATGTTCAATTCCTGGTTAGGGCGCATGCCTGGGTTGTGGGTTTGATCCTGCAGGAGGTGACTGATCAATGATTCTCATCATTGATGTTTCTATCTCGCTCCCTCTCCCTTCCTCTCTGAAATCAATAAAAAAATATTTTTAAAAAAAGAGAAAACCTGGCCCTGAGACAATAATTACCCAGGCCAAGTGAAGGAGGAAAAGGTGCCATGACAATGGAATAAAAATAAACATCTCATGGGGAGATTTAGGAATTTAAGTCCAAATCCTTCCCAGACTTTCTCATCACCCTGTCCCATATATGTCTTTATAATTTCTCTTTGGGGCATTGTCTAAGCACCACAAATGGAACCTAACCTGCTCTTCAAGCCTTACCTTCAATTACACTCTTTCCACACCATGCCCAAGTTTGTGTCTTCTCCCACATGTTCCCATGTAAGCTGGGATCTTTGAGTGACCACACTGGAATTGTACTGCTTTGTACCTTGATGCCAGTGTGGCAAATCTGAATCAAGTGTCTTGACTGCTTGAATAGTTTATTTAATTTCTTGTTTTAAAAAGGAATAAGTATAGATGTGATGCAAAAGGTAATCTTTGCTTTTATTTTTGAGATTATTAGTAATTCTGAAAATTTTAGTAGCATTTTAGGCATTTGGCTGAGTGGTTAAAAACAGGAAGAAACACTGGGAAGAGGTTGGGATAACTGGGACGCTGGGCTGGCCTGACTTGTTTCTGCCTTTTCTCATGCACACCTGTTCTCATTCTGAAGCATGAACCCTTCCAAAGGAGACAGCAACTGAAGCCCAAACAAGATGAGAAATAACAGAACTTGGGAAAAAATGATTAATATCACCTGAGCTGATAAAGTTCCTGTGGCGTTTGATGGATACTGCCCAAGCTAGGTCCTGCCCACCAGGGCTTCCTGAAAGTCAGTATCTGTAACGGTTTTTGTGGCCTCGTCTACTTGAGAAGAGAAAATTTTAAAACCTCTCTTCCCACCTCCTACTAAACCTCTTCTAAACCTTTTACTATAATCAGAGGAACAAGACATACTGTGCTTCCTAGTGTACAGAAATAAGGGGTATGGTTTATTTTTCTATTTTGGTCTTTAGTGAATTGAGGTCTAAGTGTGAAGCTTAGAAAGCTTGGGCCTCATTGTTCTTTGTGACTTTAAAAGACAATAAAGTTTATTGCTTCTATTGCAAACATGAAAATATTTAAATTACGTACTTGATTTCTCTTAAATTCTTCAGTGTTTTTTTTTTTTTTAAACATGCATTATTCAGCATGAGTAAAGAAATAAATTCTATATGACGTGGGGTATTGTCCTTTAAACATTTGCTTAGGTCAAAGAGCTACTTTAAAAAATTATACTTTACTATCAATGCAGACTTTAAAAATTCAGTTTCAGTGTACCTTATGAACTTGCTATTGTTACTATGCTTGTTAGAACTAAGTTTTAAAAACCATAATTTAATACAGGGTGAAACAGGTCACTATGCAGACATGCTTATCAATGATACAGAGGAAAGTGAAATATAAAACATAAAATCAGAAATATTTTGCAGAGATAATATGAATATACTATTATGTGTTACTCTTTTATTTTAAAATGAATTTTGGGAAAAATGGTTGGAGTCTAGGAATATGGGTTTGTTTCTTGACCTCATATAACAGCTATATAACTTTAGCTAATAACCTTACTTTCCTTATCCTCAGTTTCATTTTATGCTAATTAAAAGATTAACACTAAGGTAATTTCAATGGTAGTGTTTATTGTCATCCATTTTACTAAACTACATATTTTTTTGAGGTCAAAACATTATTTGAAGGGACACTTTTGACTAGTGGTTTGATATGACATAGATGAACTTTAGTTCAGTATCATGTAGAATATTAAATACTTTCTCCTCAGAAGAAAAAGCTTATTTGTTGAAGGCTATGGAGTTTTATCAAATAGAAGAGATGAGGGAGGTAGACCATAATCATTGTTTCTTTTCTGTGTTCATAATCTATACTGGTAATAAAAGGTAGGTTGTGAAGCATTTTAGTTTATCAATAGTAAGATGAATATATATTACCAAAGAAAATACAATCATATAAAAGTTTGCAATAAGTTCTGATACCTTTGAGTGAGCAAACTTGACAATGAAAGAGGCTAAGGTGGTTGAAGGTGTTGCTGGTCACTTTCATTCTTCAGGTCATTTAAATATTATGCTAATAAAGGGAAAATGGAATAAAGTATTATTCTGTTAATAAACTTAACACTAGACCTTAGTAGAAATATATGATAAATAAATACAATGTCAAGTTAAAAAAAAATGTTGTAGTTTCATGTTGTTGGTTTGCAAATTGAATTTTTACATAAAATTTACACTAAATGGAACCTCATTATATAGTGATGAGGTCCAGTATGATCCAAATCATTAAAATCACTGTACTGCTTAATGATTCACTAAGTGGTACTGCAGTGCCATAAATTTAGCACTAGTTTCATGATTCAAAACACCAGGCTGAGACACCAGCAAATCGTATGTGGATCATTAAATTTACAATGAATGTCAGAGATGAAATAAGGGGGAAAAAACACTTTGAGAGATAGGGATAATATGTGCTCTAAGGTGACATACATCAAGATAAATGATCTTATACCACTTGCGCTTGGATAATAATGGGGGATAGTTTTTTTTTTTGTTATTCCTCATTTCATAATTTCCACAGGGGCTGGAAGTCTAAACTCCTACGAATTAAAGCAGCTGTCACTTTTTGACTACCCTGTGATCTCTTTCATTTATATTTGTAATATATACATTTATATATGCCATTACATTTTAAACTTAGCTGATTTTGCCTAGATATTATGATTCATCTAATTTCCTATAATATTAGTTCAAGATGATTTTTTATGGTTGGGTGAAATCTGGACTGGCATTACATGAAACCTGCTAAGAGTATAAGGTTTAATTCCAAAATCCTTAAAGATGTTTTAAATAGCAGCCTCGATGAAATCTTAGCACAATCTTAGTATTTATTCACCAGTATATGTTTCTGTGACAATCTGTGTATCGAAACTGTGGAAACATAAAAATATTAAGATATGCTAGATCCTTACAATCCATAAATTCTGCTGTTTAGAGAACCACGGAATTCACATTTGAAAGCACGTTGCTTGCATATATGATTTGGAACATGAAAGGCAAACCGCTTTTGGGGCCACAGGTAAGTCTTCCCATAAGACTTTTATATAAAATATGCAAGACATCATTTAAAAAAATGATGAACATTGAAAAGCGACACCATGTATATTGTGTCTAACACATCATATTTGCCAACAGTGCTATGCTTTTGTTAAGAAAGTCCCAATATTTTTCACATGATGGAGATGATAACATGTTGTTCTGAAGGTTTCAGACGTGCCATACTAACTTCGGCATCTAAGGCATTTTATGCATCTTGGGGTGTACAATAGCTTGTTTTAGTCAATTTTATTCATCAAACCCTGCAGACTTTCAGACAAGAACTTTGCCCACACATCATCTTTATCCTGTAAGGTGTATAAGTAGCCTCTGTGATCCACTTTTTTTTGGCTTGGCTCTTTATGTCTATGAAAAGAATGGCATGAACAACAACAACAAAAACCCAAGAAAGTCCGAAACAGAACTGCAAACTTAGGGGATCCTGTCCTTTATTTCAATGGTTTCTCTGTTAAAAAGTTCCCTAAAGGAAGTGCTGTGCCCTGGTGGAGACGGCTCATGGAAGCCACACTGCAAATGCTGTTTCACTTTCCAGTCCAGCATGAAGGATGGGCTTTTTCTTCAACGGACAAGGATGGTTTGATTTTGGCTGCTGGGCCCTGAGTAGGACATCGAGAAGGAGATTATTTATTCCTTCTTGTAAAAATAAAAATGCTTTTAAATCCTGCTTTTGTTTGGGGAAAAAGTTCAATTGAAAGATAAGAAAAGAGGAAATGTGTTCAGTGAAAGCCCTTAAGATTGATTAGTCTCCTTAACCCTTGGGATTTCCCCCCACTTACCTCAGGAAAATGGAGTTTTATTCAAGTTGGCTAAATACGTAAGATAATTTCTTCTTCTTTTGGAAATAATATTGTTAGTAGTAACCATAAACATGAATTTGTACAGCTTTCTTTTTTGCCCAACATTTCCAAGTCAAACTTGAGACAACAGACAAATCAAACATCAAAAGACCAAAGGGAACTATAAAAAAGAAATGTGTTCACTTTGTCCTTGAAACTATGAAAACAATTTCTAGAGTAAACAGGTTATGAAAACAGGATAGGATATTCTGCCAGTCCATGCAGAGCCTGTTATCTAGAAATTGCTTATAGCAGAGAGGTATAGATAGTTAAAGGAGAAGATAAAAGTGCTATTGTACTCTTCCATAACAAGCCTCAGGACAAGACTGTAAAATGTGGCAGTTTAGTAAGGGTCTGAGACAAAACAAATGGTATATAGCATTTCACTGTTTATCCTGAAATCTACTCTGGTCTAATGCTGGGCTCTGAAAGAATTTTCCCTCTTTCTGCTCTACCTCTGAGATTTCTCCTAAATCTGTGTAAGCAGTATAATATTTTATAAACTTTCTTGACTTATATGCCCTTCGTAATAAACCATTTTCTCTCTACCAGTACTGGGTGCAGGCAAGAGGGAGAGAGAATATCATTTTGGTAAAGAGAAAGATATAAGGGAATATTCTATTCATTTAGGCAGAGAAAGTGGATCCCTCCAACTGCCTATTCTTCAGGTCTGGGAATTTTCTTTTTTAAAATAATTTTATTGATTTTTTACAGAGAGGAAGGGAGAAGCATAGAATGTTAGAAACATCGATGAGAGGGAAACATTAATCAACCGCCTCCTGCACACCCCCTACTGGGGATGTGCCCGCAACCAAGGTACATGCCCTTGACCGGAATCGAACCTGGGACCCTTCAGCCGCAGGCCGACACTCTATCCACTGAGAAAAACTGACTAGGAATGGTCTGGGAATTTTGTGGGGAGAAGAGGAGAGGCTTAGGGTAGGAAAATTATCAGAGATGTGACCCAGTATTTTCTCCTTATGCCCTCAAAGATCTGAGTGGAGAGAAGGCGAATTAGACAGGTTAAGATCCAAACACAAGGTAGAGGGGCTTTTGTGCCAGTTTCTGGTTTTTGATTGGTGTGTGGGGGGCTCTGAAGAGACACTGAGCAGGGTGCCCTTGCACTCACATGGGGTGGCCCAGGCACTGTAAGGAAACAGAGAATAGGGCTCAAGCAGATAGAAGGTTTAGTTCGCACCTCTGAACTTTCATTTTAACAATGTGGCATGAGAGCCAGTGGACACCCCTGGAGCTGAGAGCAACCCTAGAGGACACAAGTTGGCTAGAAGATGTGGCAGATTCAGAGGGGTCTGCAGCAACAACAAGAGTGGAGGAGTGAAGCAAAGGTCAAGTCCATAGGGTAAACCACCAGGCAATGATCAAACCAACCAAGAACAAATGGGTTGCTGATTCATCAACTGCAATTATCAGCTGTGACTTATAAAAGAATGGTCACACATAAGAATGAGCCAGCCATTCCACAGAAGAGGCCAGACAGACATTGCATATACAAGGGTCATTGCAAGGCCAAGGGATTCTGTTAATCCCAACACTCTGAAGTTTTATGTCTCCTACCACACACCAAGACACTGTTTTAGACTGCAGCAAAGAAGGCAGGGGAAAAATAGTGTGAACATCTTCCAAAGACTGATTTAAACCAAAAGAGTGTCTCAATTATTGGCTCAGACTACATTTTAATCCAGATTGGACTAAACTTAATTTTACCACGATTGCTAGATTTGTTGGATCCCTTATGAGGAAGATCAAATCAGTTACAAAAGAACCACGTCTTGCTGCATATTTGAGTTGTAATGTGATAAACATATATAATGGGGCAGAAAATTTTAGTCATCTAGATAGTTGTTGGTTTTCTATGGGTTGAAACTAGAAGGAGCTGTACTTCCTTGAGCCTGAACAAAGCTGGGAAGACCAGTGGCATGAATTCTCTAAAACTAGGTCATTAGGCTGGGGGCCAACTGAATGTGTTGCCCAGACAATGCCTGGCGGTCCTGTAAAGGAACGCATGTGTCTAGCTTGCAGAGTATATGCAACAGCATAATGATTGAGCCACTGGTGGAAAATTTCAATCTGAATATGAGAGCATCTGGGATGAATGCCTTCTCTGTAAATGTCTGGCTTGTGTCTGAACGATCTGTTTCTCCACCATTGTGAGCATTGACTATCCATAAAAAGCTCATCATGGTTAGAAACAATGTTCGTTCAGCTGTTGGTCAACAATATAAACAGTCCTGTTTGGATCAAATCTTTCATCTCTTTAATGTGATTCCAGTACTTAATATATTTTGCATACTAATGCCTTTGACTAGAGAAATATCTTTCTTGCGATCTCTCTTTTGAATTATGAGCTGTTTCTTTTGCTTAACAGAAGATTCTTGATATTTCTTCAATCTAAGCATAAGAGGTTGTGCTTCAATCATTTTATGAATAATTTTAACTTAATCTCATTACAAGGGGTTTGTTTTCCTCTCTATTGAGAGCAGTGATGAGGAGTAAAGGAAAGAATAAGACAGAAAGGAGAGAGGAGGCAAAGAAATGTATAATTATTTTCCCTTTTTACTGTTGCATATATTAGCTTATGCAGGTATCAATTTGTACTCAGATCACTGCATTTCTGAACCGTATGGAACTTGAAACTTGGTCTAAAACTAGGACATGGAAGTTCCTTTTAAGAATGTTCTCTAATTTGCCA
This sequence comes from Murina feae, assembly GCA_004026665.1. Classification (NCBI taxonomy): domain Eukaryota; kingdom Metazoa; phylum Chordata; class Mammalia; order Chiroptera; family Vespertilionidae; genus Murina; species Murina feae. Next base: position 33,279 of record PVJC01006224.1, on the reverse strand, counting down.
TATTAAATTTTACTTTCCTTTAAGATGTGGGTTCTGAAAACATCTGTTTTTAGGTCCCTTCTCACATAACCCCTATTATGAACCATGAGTCAATGTGTTCTAAATATGTATACAGAGAGTCTAGCTCCCTCCTCTTGAAAGCTTTAGGCAATGAAGAACAGCAATTTTTTTTTTTTTTTTTTTGTGGGAGGATGTTGCAGAATTTCTGGGAGGAGTGTGCGAAAAATGGTGGAGAGATCAAACAATGCAAAACATTCCTTTCCACCTATATATATTAAAAGAGAGCTTGAACAAAAAGTTGAATGTCTTTCCATGGTTGACCTTGGCTATGTTAACTTTTTCACATCTTTAAAACAATCACTGATTTCACAGACTTGATATGAGCAAAAAGCTAAAATCTGTGAAAATACTGAAATCATTTAAAAATACCCCACAGTCATGATCACGTTATAGTTATTAAAATTATCTAATATTTTTGCATTTTATTTTCAGATAATTTGCATAACCTGACCCTCCTCTGATTCCTGTTTTTGTTCAGAAACATACTGCCGCTTTCTCTCATCATTTTAGGGTGTCTTCCTTATCAGGATGAGAAGAATGTTCTGTTTCCCCATCTTTCAAATGTACAAGGAAACCCAACATCCCATCCATGCTGAGCCTGTGACAGCTGATTGATCGTTAATAACCTTGACAATGTTATTTTTCTTAGAGAAAAAGGAGACTCAATGACTTCTTTGTTCAATTTCACCTAAAGAGTAGTCTTGCCCGATGCACACTGTAAGTGTCATTGGTAGGGAATTGTCCAGGAGGCATTCAGTATGTAAATGTTCTAATTAGATCAATGTAAAAGAGCAGTCGTACATTCTGTTATAGCAGTGTGTCTGGTTCCATTAATAAAACCTCCCAAAGGCATGCACTACTAGTTTTCTCAATTAGTTTGTCCCAGATCATTTCATCTTAGGGTAGGGAGGGGAGAGGGTGGAATGAGAGGGTGAAGGGAGGTGGCATATTTACATGTATTTTCTCCAGCTGAGAGAGCTGTTCAAATTTGTCCCATATTCCACCTGGTCACTATATTGGTCTTCAGGAAAGCACATGCCTGCATCATATTTGGGAAAATGAAAATTAAAAGCACAACTTTTTCCCTTCCTATTCCCCTGATGAAACAAATTCCACCACTGCCAGCACTGCCTTTTCCTCTCCTTCTCTTCCTCCTTCACTTCTGCCTCCTCCTCCCACATCTTCTTAGTTTTATTTTTCAGACTAAGTGTCACTATGTAAAATTTCTAGCACAGTGCTTGGCACATAATTGCAGTTTAGTTAAGCATTTGACCCCTTTTCTTTCTCAAGGGTACGGCATGCCCCAGGCCTCTGAAAATGTAAAGTAAACATCATGGTTAGAGGATGCATAATAAGGGAGCCTTATATATAACTAGAGGCCCGGTGCACGAAATTTATGCACTGGGGGTGGGATGAGGGGAGGAGGGCCCCTCAGTCTGGCATGCACCCTCTCCAATCCAGGACCCCTCGAGGAATGTCCGACTACTGGTTTGTGCCCACACTTTTAACAGATGACAGCTCCATTGTTGTTTCTTTCTTTTCATGCTTAAACCCACTGGAATTATTAGGTATTCAAAGTGTGTATACATTTTTGGGGGGACACCTTATATATCTCTAGTCAGCAGTGAAAGGAACCAATGGCAGATTTGGAACCCCCAGACAGGGAACCTCGCTCACTCCCCTCATGTCTCCTCACTTTCCACATTTGGGGGCAACAGGAGAATTAATGCTTTCTCTCATTAACTCAGAAAAGCATGTCCTGTCACTTTCTGACCGGCAGGAGTGTGCTAGGTCCTAAGCAAGTGAGCCTCAGTCAGGGCAACTTTCCCTCATGGGTGCCAGCATCCAAAGTGCACATTCCTCCTCTGCAGTCGCCCCAACTCTCCCGCTGTTTCACTGAGAGGATGGAACTCCTCGCCTCCTCTGGGTTCCTGACCTTGAATGCTGACTGAAGGCACCTCAGCAAGGGCCGTCCCACGCCCACCAGGTGTGTCTGTCTACACCTGCTCCCGCCTCAGCACCTGCATTAGCCCCATAAAGGTGATCTTGTCATTACTGCACTGGCCTCCATGGGAACAGGGCATCACCACTCTGCTCTCTCACTGTCATCTCACAGGCACCCACCCCCAGCATCCAGAACACCCAGACATTCTCCAAAGGATGTGAGCAGGCCGAGGGGACATGCGCACATCCTGTGGGGGATAGGCATGCTGGGGTTGATGGAAGTGCGGCAGAGGGGTGGGGTGGGGGAACTTGCATGTGCCATGGTCCGGAACTGTTGCAGGCACATGTGGGTGACAGTATGCTGGGGGACATTCACATGCCAGGGGGAGAGGAAAGGATGCACGCACCGGAGGCCTGTGGCTGTGTAGATCCACAAACCCCTGTGGCGCAGCCAGGAGGATGTCAATCTGGCCCGCCACAGTGGCTGTCCCTGCGATTGTGCACCTTCTGGGCCAGGAGGCAGGACTTGTGCAACCACTCCTCGATGCTGATGGCCTGCAGGCGCTGCTTCAGCTTGGCCCTGCAGGCTTCACTTGGTGCACCCATGGCTGCTGCTGCCACCATGAGGGGTGTACAGGCTTCCCCCCGCGGGCCCACTTCCCTCTCCTAGAGGCTCTCCATGACCCACAGGCTCTCCATGAGTGCAGCCTACAGGCCCAAAATGCCAGAGGCAGGGCAGGACGCCTGTCTTTGTCACCTTGGCTACTAAGCCAGGTATCCCGCCCTGCCCCAGCTGCTCTGTGCCTCAGTGGCCGGTCAGGCGTGTGGAGGCTTGACTTCCTTTGTCGCCAGGGCATTGAAGGAAGCCAAGCATCCTGCCCGCTCTGGCCGGCTCCATGGCTTTAGACGGCGCTGTCATCTTTGTGGATATGGGTGCTGCCATCTTTGTCGCACAGTGATGGTTAATTTGCATATTACCCTTTTATTAGTATAGATGATTGGAAATACTGCAATCGTTTCTCACACATATTTTTGAGCTTTGGGGCTTGTAGAACTCTTTGTACAAGAAGGATCTGAACATTCATAAAGAGAGTTTTCTTAAACTCTGAGATTTTGGGAACAGAGTGGGATAAAGAAAGGGTAAAATTCTGGCAGAGAATACAAACAGGTACTGTGTTCCTTGCCCTTCCTTCACACTGTTCTTTCTACAATTATTTTGTTCACTATTTGGAGGGAAACCTTGGATCTGCATTAGTTTCAAATTCATCCCTTCTCCCTTTCCCCAAAGAGTTAAGCCGCCACTGAGGAATATGGAGAGCAGTAAGAAGCAAACCTATGGAGTGGAGTCAGGCAGGGTAATGCTATTAGGAAGTCTGGTCATGTAGGACAAGTGTGAATACCTAGAGGCTCTGAGTAGTCCCAGATTACCTTGTCTACCTAGTCTATATACTCTGCTCATCTTACCCAAGAAAGTCAAGAATTGGCATTAATAAGATATCAAAATGTATTATAAAGCCACTGTTCTCAAAACTGTCTCGTACTGGCACAAGAATAGACATATAGATCAATGGAATAGAATGGAGAACCCAGAAATCGACCTGAACCTATATGCTCAATTAATATTTGACAAAGGAGGCAAGAACATACAATGGAATCAAGACAGTCTCTTCAATAAATGGTGCTGGGAAAATTGGACAGATATATGCAAAAAAATGAAACTAGACCACCAACTAACACCATACACAAAAATAAACTCGAAATGGATAAAGGACTTAAATATAAAACGGGAAACCATAAAAATACTAGAGGAATACAAAGGCAACAAAATCTCAGACATATGCCAAAGCGGTTTCTTCACTGATACAGCCCCTAGGGCATTGGAAACTAAAGAGAAAATTAACAAATGGGACTTTATCAAAATAAAAAGCTTCTGCACAGCAAAAGAAACCATCAGCAAAACAACAAGAAAACCCACTACATGAGAGAACATATTTGCCAATGTTATCACTGATAAAGGATTAATCTCCAACATTTTTAGGGAACTCATACAAATTAACAAAAAGAAGACAAACAATCCAATCAAAAAAATGGACAAAGGACCTAAATAGACACTTTTCAAAAGAGGACATTCAGAAAGCCAAGAGACATATGAAAACATGCTCAAAGTCACTAACCATCTGAGAGATGCAAATCAAAACAACAATGAGATACCATCTCACACCTGTAAGAATGGCTATCATAAACAAATCAACAAACGACAAGTGCTGGAGAGGATGCGGAGAAAAAGGAACACTCGTGCACTGCTGGTGGGAATGCAGACTGGTGCAGCCACTGTGGAGAACAGTATGTAGTTTCCTCAAAAAATTAAAAATGGATCTCCCTTTTGACCCTGTGATCCCACTCCTGGGAATATATCCTAAGAAACCAGAAACACCAATCAGAAAGGACATATGCACCCTTATGTTCATAGCAGCACAATTTACCATAGCTACAATTTGGAAACAGCCTAAGTGCCCATCAGAAGATGAATGGATTAGAAAGCTGTGGTACAATGAAATACTATGCTGCTGTAAAAAGAAAGGAGTTCTTAGCATTTGTAGCAGTATGGATGGAGCTGGAGAACATAATGCTAAGGGAAATGAGCCAGTCAATGAGAGAGAAATACCACATGTCCTCACTCATCTATGGATAATAATAACCATTATAAACTGGTGAACAAAAAGAGATACAGAGGCAGAGCAGCATCAAACAGACTGTTTAATTACAGCAAGAAGGACAGGGAGGATTGGTGGGGGGGGGGGGATAACAGATCAGCCAAGGGACTTTTATGCATGCATTTAAGCATAACCAATGGACACAAAACACTGAAGGGTAGAGGAGGCGGGCGGAAGGGCAGGAGAAAAAAGAGTTATATGTACTAATCTCTGTGAAACTGTATGTAATTAATAAAAAAAATAAGGTATCTGGACTTTCTTTAATTGCTCCTCCCATCTCTCCTAAAAGATATAAACCAAACGGCGGTGAAGAATAGTGTGGAAAAATTATATTAGAATTAGAAGTGAGCATTAGCCTGCCTTTATCACTGCCCAATCATCTACATTTCTGATATTCAGTTTTCTCATCTGTAAAATAGAGACAACACTAACTGCCTTACATAATTTACAGGACTGTACTTCAAGTGTGATAAAACGCTAGTACGTGAAAACCTTATGTAAATTTTATTACCTGCATACTTTGCTAATTTTGTGCAGATGCCACAAATATAGTACTAGTAGAGCTATTCCAGAGTAGCTGTTTGGAGGAGGAGAACGGAGAACAATCCAACTAATAAAAGGGTAATATGCAAATTAACCATTACTCCATCATAAAGATGGCAGTGCCCATAGCCACAAGATGACAGCGCCAAGTTCCCTCAGCCCTGCCACTGGAGTGTCCAATCCTGTCAGCCCCACCGGGTGGAAAGGTAACCTAGTGGCACGACTGGATCTGCCCTCGGTGACAAGCCCCAGAGTCCCATGTGCCCCGGCCTACAGAAGGAGGGAGGGCAGGTGGGTGGGCCTCTGGCCAGAGGCCAGCCTGGGTGCAGGATGCTGGCGTAATTGCAGGACAGGCTGAGGGGACACTCCCTACCTCACCATGCACAAATTTCGTGTAGGGGGCTTCTAGTAACTAAATAGTAGTTTATCATGATCTGTATGGCTATTCTACAAAAGGGAATGAAACACACTGTAATATGCAAATTAGGCATCACTCCATCACAAAGATGGCCGTCCCCATGGCCACAAGATGGTGACGCCCAGTCCAGCTCAGCCCTGTCACTGAAGTGGTCAGACCTGTTACTAGGCAGGTAGTGGGGAGGCAGGGAGCCTGAGGGGCAGAACAGGTGATCAGAGGGGGCTGGGGGTCCTCTGCCCAGGCCAGAAGCCTTCGCCAGAGTCTGCAGTGGGGCAAGCGTAGAGCCCACAATCTCAGGGCCTGGGCAGGGGCAGAGCCAGTGATTGGAGGAGCAGGGGCAGAGCCTGCAATTGCAGGGGTCTGGGGGTCCTCTGCCCAGGCCTGTAGCCTTGTCCAGAAGCTGCCAGTGGGACAAGGGCAGAGCCAGCGATGGCAGGGGACAGGATCAGAGGCAGTGATTACAGAGGCCTGGGCTCTGTGAAGCCAGTGATCAGAGGGCCTTGGGCGTCTTCTGCCCAGGCCTGCATCCTTGGCCAGAGGTTACAGGCCTGGGCAGTGGTGGAGCTGGGATTGGAAGGGCAGGGGTGGAGCCAGTGATCAGAGTGAACTGCAGAGGAAATACCTTTTCTGAGCACTCATTGGCTAAGCTCCCTGTATGCCACTGGTAATATTCTTAGTAACTTGAGTAATAAGAATCCCTAAAGGTGATCTAGGGTTTTTCCACCACACTCCTGGAGAAAAAAATGAAGGTCCACTGCTGGAGGGCTAAGAAATGTCATGTCCTACCCTATCCAGTTTGGCTCAGTGCATAATGCTTCAGCCTGCTGACTGCAGGTTCTGGGTTCAATTGTGACCAAGGGTATGTACCTAGATTGTAGGCTCTTCCCTGGCCTGGGTCCAGGTCAGGGCTCATGCAGGAGGCAATCAAAGTGTTCCTCTCACTTTGTTGTTTCTCTCTGTTTTTCCTTTCTCTTCCACATTTTCTAAAAATCAATGGAAACATATCCCCAGGTGAGGATTTAAAAAAAAAAAAAAAGAAAGAAAAAAAGAAAGAAAGAAAGAAAGAAAGAAAGAAAGAAAGAAAGAAAGAAAGAAAGAAATGTCATATCCTATGAAAGACACTTCTTGAAAATGCCTAAAGAAAGTTGTCATTTTTTCATGGTGAAAGGACTGGAGTCCGTGTTGATGAAAACACCTTAGTGGCTGTGGTGACTGGCAGTGGCTACAGCAAAGGGGTGATGGGGGTGGTGGCTTCCCCTGATTAGCCTGGTCGCCTCCCACAAAGGGAGGCCAGACTGCAGCTTAGGCTCGCTCCCCAAGGGGATCAGGGAGCGGGCCTAAGCCATCAGTTGGACACCCCCTGAGGGCTCCCAGTATGTGAGATGGAGCAGGCTGGGCTGAGGAACCCACCGCCCCCCAATGCACGAATTTTGTGCACTGGCCCCTAGTTATATATAAAAAAGGATTTACTGATTATGAAGTAATGGGTGAGTATTTTGATTACAAAAGGTTTTTTAAGTCTTAATGACTAAGATGGGTAGTCATTCAGTGCAAAGTTATAATACAAATTTAAAGGGAGATACATCAGTTATAAGTAGTTATGATAATGGCTAATTATCTATAGATTTATTCAATGGTAAATATTAGTTTAAACCATATGAAATTGCTTATGTTTACCAACCGAAGACCTATAAAAGAGTGATTTTATATAGTTTAGCTATTTTAGAAGCAAGAAGTAACAGAATGAATTGTGGAAGCAATCCAGAATGTATGATTGATAATTAATAGTTGGGTTTGGAAAAGGTAAGGGGATCTGGGTTGCTTAAGAAGGCATATTAAAATAACTAACCATGGATCCAGGATAGAGAAAATCCTGAGTAGTCATAAGAGGATGTTAAGATATGGGGAAATTTAGATGAGTTGAGAGATAGTCTCTTAGAATGCTCTTCTCCCACCTTTCCATTTGGCTCTCTCCTCTTCATCTCTCAGGTCTTCTCTCAGAGATTCAGAAGCCTTCCATGTCCTAGCAGAATAGATTTTATATCCTACATGGTTTGTAGTACTCTTTGATTTTTCTTCACAACACTTAAGAAAATTGTTATTGTGTATGTAGGAGTGTTTACATTTCTGTCACTTCCAATACACTGTGGAGCTCTATTAGGCAGAGGCCATGCTCGTCTCACTCACTACTATAGCTCTGGTATTTGGCACAGTTCTTGGCATTACAGAGTTTAAAGTGTTGAATGGGTAATATCAAAGAGTCTGAAGGGCAATTGGTGAGGATGGTGATTAATTCATTATATAAGTGTGTGGTATAGTGGAAAGAAGAATGTGAGTCAGAGCTAAGGAGAATAAAAGAAATAGATCAGGTGTTATGGACCATAGGTATAGAGGGAAGCAACAACCAGTGTGGTTTGAAGAATTTGGAACAGACAAATTGACTTTAAGTCACTAGAACTATGAAAAGAGGGTGGCTGTATGGTACTATTATGGAAGGGTCCTTAATGAATGAGAAATAAAGCTGCTCCCTTTTATCCCTAATTCCCACTCTTTGAGCTGGAAGATATTGACAGAAAAGGTCTTCATGAGAGAAGGCATTCATTGTGACCTCAAGGAGTCAAGTTCTTGAAGAGGAGGAGAAGTGAGGTTACAGGAAAGACAGTGAACTCACAATGGAGTTGTGGTGTCAAAGGACAAGAAGCAGGTGCTGAAAGACAGCCAGGGAAGGGGTAGAAAGAATGAAGATGAGATGGAGTTAGCATGTTTTTAGGGGAAGATGGATGAGTGAGAAAACCTGGTTTACAGTGGCCAATGTGGACAGTGTAAAATGAGGAAGTCCCTCAGGAGAAAGGTGGAATGAAATAGAGGAAAAACTCTTGCTGCGATGAGTATCCTGGAGCAGAGCTCTAGAGCTCTTGCTAGAAGTCCTGAGCTATTTTGCAGACCTGGGGTTTCTGAAAAGATGGCTAATGAGGCAGTATTTCCACAGCTTTCTTCCCCAGCTAATTTAAGATAGAAAAGGTAGAGGTTGAAGTCCCTGCCCTAAAGTTTAGTATTGAATTAGGAGAACAAGCAAATCTCTCTCTAATTATTCAAGTTGTTTAATGATATGCTTTAACAGTTATTTTGCTGCATGGCAATTAGATTCAAATGGTAAGTCAGTCACATAAATGAATATAATTAGTAGTGTTTTTGCATAGTTAAATCAAGCATTTAGAGGCCTGTTAGGCAAACGGTGGTCCAGGGAGAAGGAGAATTTGTGGCTGTTGGCACTTCCTATGCTAATGGGAAGGATTGTGGATTGTTCCTAAATTCCCTCCTTGGTGTGGGTGGCTTCCTGCATATCATCATATGAGATCATCATATGACTATTTTTGACTATTTATCCTTGTTCTTCCCCAAAAATCGTGATACAGAGGAAGAAGGGATGGAGAAGGGATGGAGAATAGGTGGGTAAGCACATTTCTTTCAGGACAGTACAGCAAATTCCTGACTTTGGGAAAGTATCTTATTATGTCTTGCCTCATTTTTTTTTTTAAATCTTTTATTTTATAATATACTAGAGGTCCGGTGCACAAAAATTTGTACACTCACGGGGGGTCCCTCAGCTCGGCCTGTGCCCTCTTGCAATCTGGGACCCCTCAGGAGATGTTCACCTGCTGGCTTAAGGCCTGCTCCCTGGGGGATCAGGCCTAAGCTGGAAGTCAGACATTCCTCTGGCAGCCTGGAAGCCCTAGGGGGATATTCACTTGCCAGTGGGGAGTAGGCCTAAGCTGCAGTTGGACATCCTTAGTGCTGCTGAGGAGGCAGGAGAAGCTCCAACCACCTGGGTGAGGGCAGATGGTTGTTTGCAGCCTGACCATAGCCCCTTCAGGGTGTGTGTGTGTGGGGGGTCCTGCTGGGGTGCCTGGCCAGTCTGGGTGAGGGGCTGATGGCTGTCTGCAGGCTGGCCAAGCCCACAAGCAGAGACCCTCACCCCATGAGGGTGTGGTCAGCCTGGTGAGGGGCTGATGGCTGTTTACAGGCTGGCCACAGCCCCTTCAGGATGGGGGTCCCCACTAGGGTGTCTGGCCAGCCTGGGTGAGTGGCTGATGGCTGTTTGCAGTCTGGCCAAGGCCCCCAGAGACCCATGCTCCCAGTGAGGCTGGCTGGAAGCAGGTATCTAGGATTTATTTATCTTCTATAATTGACACTTTGCTGCCTTGAGCAGAGGCCACAGCCAGCCAGGGCAGGCAGGAAGTTTGGCTTCCTCCATCGCCGAGGCAACAAAGTCTCTTGCTTGCTCCAGCTCTGTGGCTGCTGGCCACTATCTTGGTTGGGTTAATTTGCATATAGCCACTCTGATTGGCTGGTGGGCATGGCTTGGGTATAGTGGAGTGATACCAATTTGCAAGTTTCTCTTTTATTAGTGTAGACTAGAGGCCTGGTGCACGAATTCATGCATGGGTGGGGTCCACCCTGCCTGCTCAATAGGGCTGGTCAGGCAGCTGGGGGAAGAGAATGCTGGGGGTTGGCCAGGAAGCCCTGCTCCCAGTGGGGCTGGCTGGGGGGAGGGATGGCCCCCTGGTTGAAATCCTGGACAAACTCCTGGTCAAACTCCTGGTTGAGGGGACAATTTGCATGTGAGCCTTTTATTATATAGATTTTATTGTCTTAAAATATTTTAAACACAAAGAAGAGGAAGTGGAAAGAATGTAAGTAACCCCATTCATCTTGAGCTTTCACCAATTTTAACATTTGGTGTATTTACTTCAGGATTAAAAAAAAGAGAAATAAATGGTACATTACAGGTACAGATGAACCCCTTTTTCATACCACTTTCTGATCTAATTTTTTTCAGAGCCTCCATTTTGAAGTAGGTGTATATTTTTATACTTTTATTACATATATGTATGTTTTTTCAAAATAAATATAACATTTATGTTCCTAAATTTCAAATGAATGATACACTGCACTCTGGTGCTTAAAGGGTTTATTCAGAAGTAAGTTAGAGAATACCCAAATATCAAATTTCAGCCACATGACTTCAGCATTAAATTACCTTACAGAATAAGAATTCTGGAGGTAGGTGATTCCAGGTCAGTTATAGCAAGAAGTTCAGTTGTGTCATCAAAGACCCGTGCTATTTATGCCCTTCTGCTCTGCCATGCTCAGAAGCTGCATTTCTTCCCTTAGACTGGTTTTCTCAGGTTAGCAAGGAGATTGCAACCAAAAATCCAAGTCTTAACTACATTCAAGGCAGAAGAAAAAGAGGAGAAAAATGTTTCCTGTTATTACCTTCCCCCACCCTCCCTTATGTACTCTGCATAGTCTGGGGAGTACTGTCAGTCTAATGGATTTAAATTCCATGGTTAGGTTAGGTTTTATGGCACAGTTAACTTTAAGATAGAGAGATTATCCAGGTGGTTCTGAGCTAATCCCATGAGCCCTTTAATAGCAGAGGTTTCTTCAGCTGGTCACAGAGTAGGAAGTCAGAGATTCAGAACAGAGAACAATTCAATGCCTTGTTGTTTGGGTAAAATGGAAGGCATCGCATGGCAAGAGATGTAGGTGTTCCCTTGAAGCTGAGATACAACCTGGCTGACAAGTGGGGAAGCAGGTGACTCAACCCTAAAGTTGTAAGAAACTGAGTTCTGACAACAAGGATGAGCAAGGAAGATTTTCCCCCAGAGCTTCCGGATTGGTAACTCCGTCTAGTCAACAGCTTGATTTCAACCTTGAAACTATCATTTGGGTTCTTTGTCCTCTTCATGTCCAAGAACCAACTGTTATTATATTGGTGGAAGAAACTGAAACTTGTCATGAAGACTTCACTAAGTTTGTTGCTACACAATAGGGAAGAGAGGGGTATGCCTGAAAGAAGGGATTATCCATGGTGTCTCTTGGAGCTTCCATGCCTGGTAATCATCAACCAGCAGTTGAGGCAACCTCAACAAGGGCAAGTGAACTAAATTATCAGACTCTTTAAGGATGATTGTCTAGTTCTTCCCCAGGCATGCAATCTAGAACGGCCCAACTGTTGACATGCCCTAGATCACTGAATTCCTGAAAACTTCACTAATGAGTCTTATAGTGTTTATCTCTCACTATCTGGAGGACATTTTACCAAGACATCCACAGTAGATGCCACTCCTTGCTCATAGGTATAAATAGTGGACCACTGTGGTATTCTGTGGGTTGTCCAGCAGGTCCAGGTAACTTTAGTCATTATTTAATTTTTTCTTAATTATTTTCATGGTTATTTATTTATTTGGGGGCTTCATTAAATTTTGGGGGTGACATTAGTTAATAAAATTATAAAGGTTTCAATTGCACAATTACTTCTATGATAAGTCATCTGTATATTGCACTGTGTGCTTACCATGCAAAGTCAAATTTCCTTCCATCACCTTATATTTGATCCCTTTTACCCTTTACTTCCTCTTCTCACCACCCTACACTCTGGTAACCACCACACTGCTATCTGTGTCTATGAATTTTTGTTTGTCTTGTCCATTTATTTCTTTCAGTTTTAAATGCCACGTATAAGTGAAATCATATGGCTCTTGTTTCCCCCTCTGACTTGTTTTGCTTAGCATGATATTCTCAAGATCCAACCGTGACCCAAATGACAGCATTTCATTTTTTCTTATGGCTGAGAAGTATTCCATTGTATAAGTATCTTCAATAATCTATCAAAGGACACTTTGGCTGTTTTCATGTTTTGATCACTGTGAATAGGGGTGCATATATCTTTGAGAATAAATGTTTTCAACTTTTCAGGGGGTAGATACCTAGAAGAGGGATCTCTGGATTATATGGTAACTCTATTCTTAATTTTTTGAGGAACCTCCATACTGTTTAAGTGGCTGTACCAGTTGAAAAAGGAACCCTTATTTAGTTAATGATTTAAGAGAGTAGATTTAACACAGCATTGGGGTATGTTTCTTTAGGAGATGATAGCTTCTTTAAATGTTGCTAAGGAGATCTTCACACTTTGATTTGAATTGGTGATTAATTGCTCTTATCCTTCCCTTTTCTTTCTTCAAAGCATTTACGACAACAGCCGCCTATTTCCACAGACTTTATAATGATTATTTCTTTTGTTTTTCCTCCAACACCAGCAATGCTGTATGTGCCAGTGTTTCTCCTTTTACCTATATCCTGTCCCAGTTAATCACAGGCATAATTTTGTTACAACATGCTAGGGACTATAGGCACTTCACCTGCCCCTGACAGTAAGCTCCTCCTCCAGCTGGCTGGCAAGTGATTCCACTCTAGTATATTATTCTTAGACTCAGTGAAATAGGAACACTTTTAGTACCAAGTCTTTTAGGTCTTATTGACTAAAAGCAGAGCCTGAGGCAGGGTTTCAGGGGAATATTATTTATTTTCTCAGGAAAAAATAGGAGATAGACAGGGTAGGCGGTATAAAGGCACTTAAACTAGAATGAAATACCAGATGGAGTTGAGCTTTAGCTGGTGTTCCATACGGAGCTCTAGAATTACAACATCGAGTTGGTTCTTGAAGCAAGTCTATCCTTCTCCCCACATAGTCATTGGCTGTGGTCTGTTCCCAGAATTGGGATGAGGCATAACCTCCCAGATTAGGCAACTGTAGATTCATTGAGAATAATAACCTGCAAAGGTTTTAGTTTCATGCCCTTAGTAGTCAGCAACACCAACTAGGGTCTGGGTACAACAGTCCTGGTCAAAAGGTTCTGGCCAGAACATTAGCACCATTTACTATAGCAAGAAATTTATTTTCAGAGCAAGATAGAGACTTTGACCAAATGGATTGAAGCAGCATTTAAGTTAAATTTTCAGGGACAGTTTATCTCCTGGTGGGCACAATCCATACAATCCTTTTCTCATGAAATTGAGCAATGCCAATAGTGCAGACATTTGCTAGTTCAGACGCATCTGGGTATTAACGTTAAAGACAGCCACAGACATCAGAATAAATTGTCTTCAGTAAACTTTATGAATCTCTTCTAAAATTATAGTGTTATTGCCATTAATTAATTCTGAAATTCTTCAAAATTTTTGAATATTCTGAGCTCTGAATGTTCAGGCATGGAAAGTGAGTACCATCCCCAGCTGCCATCTGCTCAGTCCACATGTCCACATGTAATCTGCATACTCGTGCTTTGAACAAATCAGCAATGCTCTTTTGTTCCCCTGCAGTCTCAGGTTCAGGGTGCTTAGACGCCTTGTCATATTCACAGGGATGTACAGCCTCCTGAGCCACTGGGGGTCTGACAAGTTGGGTCTCTCAGAGCCTATTAATTCCAGAAAGTCCTTCACTCGAGGTAGAATCTCAATAAATATCTTCAAGTCTCTAGGACTGAGTCATCTGAATGCTTTAAAATAAAAGAAGCCCCCATGCTCCTGTTACTCCAAACTCTTCTTTAAAAAGTACATAAACTCTTTATGATTAAGGATATACAATGAAGAATATCAATTCTGATCACTTCTACATCATGCAATGAACTCGAATTGCCCAGTTCATGGCACAATGGTGCTTTGGGAGCAGAAAATGCCATCCTTATTTTTTGGAGTTGAATAAATTGCCAAAACCTTTCTTTTGATTTTTACTTCAGGTACCTTACTGATCGTACCTGAACTTAACTTTTCCTGTTTAAATCTTGTTTTCAAATTCCTTACTGACAAGATATTAGATATTACTAGTTTTTAAGTGCTAGCTAATTAGATAAATATTTTCTTTCTTTCCCCTTCTTCCTTCCTTCCTTCCTTCCTTCCTTCCTTCCTTCCTTCCTTCCTTCCTTCCTTCCTTCTTTTCTTCCTTCTTTCTATTAAAAATCTATGCTTGAAAGCTTCTTGGCCACTCCTGGGAAAGGGGTGGACTGAATTTGACCTGTGGGGCTCACTTTTACTTTGGACCAAGTTTCAGAAGGTGAAGAGCAATAGACAACTTCCATGCTGTACAGAATGAAAAAACATTTAGACAACTTTTGAACTTGAAACTAAATTTATTCTTTGAGATACTATGCAAGGGATTTTTAAAAATTAAACGACTCCTCCATTTCCAGGAAAAATTTCTTGAAGTTCCATGAGAAAATATATCTTCTTTAAAAAATATTAGGCAAACAAACCAGTTCCTAAAACAGAAGGCACTGAAAACCAAAACATCAAGAGTAATATTCTGCATCAAATTTGTCTATTTAAATAATTTATTTAAATTAGACTTGATTTCTTTTAAAAAATATTTTTATTGATTTCAGAGAGGATGAGAGAGGGAGAGACAGAAACATTAATGATGAAAATCACTGATCAGCTAGCTGCCTCCTGCACACCCCATAATGGGGATCAAGCCTGCAACCTGGGCATGTGCCCTGACTGGGAATTGAACTGCAACCTCTGGGTTCAGAAGTCAATGCTAAACCATTGAGCTGTACTTGCAGGACAGAAGGTGTGAATTTGATCCTGGGTTTGTAGTAAAATTGTTAAAACAGTTTGACTATGATATGGGTCAGAGCAAAGGAGTGGAAATTAAAAGAAAGTAAATGATGTTTTTGTGTTGTTGTTTTTTATTTTAAGATGTGAGGACACTAAAATGCATTGGTGTGATAGTAAGATATACTTGGTCTAGATGGAGAAGTTGAAGGTATAGGAAAGGATGGATAATTCTGATAAAATCTACTTTAATAAAAGAGTAATATTGAAATTAACCATTTCTTTGGGATGCCTAAGCCATGCCTAAGCAACGCCCACCAGCCAAGTCAAGCCCACCAGCCAATCAGAGTGGCTGTATGCAAATTAACCCAGCCAAGATGGAGGCCGGCAGCCCCCAAGTGAGCCGCGGCGGGGGCAGGGCAGGTAACTGTAAGCATCAGTGGGGACCAGGCAGGCAGCTGCACATCGGTGGTGGTGGGGCAGGCTGCTGTGAGCATTGGCGGGAGTGGGACAGGGGTTGTGAGCAGCTGGGGGGGGGGGCAGGGGAAGCATGAACCTGTGCCACCTGGATAAGGTCCCCAAGACCCTGGAGTTCTTAGAGCTGCTGGGGTCAGACTATGGGGCCAGCTCTGAGGCGGGCATCTTGCTCCCTGTGGAGCCTCTGGATGGGTTCCCTGTCCATGGCCCTGCGGGGCCCCCAAGCTGGAGCCTGGGCTCTTTGAGCTGCTGGCAGTGATGGGGGGAAGCCTACTGTACCCTGATCCCTGGAGTGCCCTGGGCTGTCCCGCGACCAAGAAGCCGTGCCTGGTTGTGAGAGGGCACAAGGCAAGCAGAGGGAGCCCGCCGATTGTACCAATTTATTTCTGCACCAGGCCCCTAGTAAAAAGATATAAATAAAGGGGAATAAGAATAAAGTCTGATAAAATGGGAAGGCCAGGGATCTAGGGTTCACATTGGAGGGGTTATTTGATAACGGAAGAGACATTTTCTCTAATGTAATAGGAGGAAAGAAGAAGTTGACAGAGCTGCAAAACATCTATAGACCATATAAAGATTTTGCTAATTTTCTTGAGATATAATAAATGTTTGTCTTCAGATGGGAAAGAATCAGGTATAGAATTTTCCTAAGTATTCTTGTAGCCAAATATTGCATCAAACCTTGGAGCTCTCTAAGTGCCCTGCTTGCCACATTCATAATTCCCCCTTTAACTCTCACATTCTCCTCAGAAACTCTGCCAGCAGATCTATATGACTTCTGGACGTTCAACACTCTCAGTCTCCGTGCTTTTAAACCTTTCCTAAAAGTTCAACAATTGGCCCATTAACATAGCTACCTGCCTTGCCTGTCCACAGCAGGTTAAGTAAAGGTTGTTCTTCTCTTCAAGCTTATTGGATATGGAAAATGATATTTCTTCTTACTTTTCCAACATTTAACTTCTTTTGGACCTTCCATAAGGAAATAAATGGGCACTAACTCTAATACAGACCAGGTGTTCCAGAAATCAGTAAGCCTAAAAAATATTCTTTATAATTTCAAAGGTAAGAAACAGCAGACATTAAAGGGAAAAAATAGATAAAAAATGTGAACAATTTGTAAATCCTGGTGTTATTTTAGTAGTATGCTTTAGGTATTAGTAAATATGCAGTCATTTAAGGATGGTTTTTCTTAATAATTGGAAAGATGTGGCAGGCTCTTCACACCTCATAGGATGCAATAGTGATATCTGATCCTGGAGAAAGACCAGAGCAGACTGAAATTGACAGGTCACTTTGCTGTATTATTTGCTCTTCTTGGCTCCATTTCTTACTTTTTCTTATTTATTTCCTAAGAAGAGAGTGTGTATATAGTGAAAACTTGATCTCCCAAATACTTAAGCAAGGTCTTCTTTTAAGCCTGCTAATCATCAGTCATAAAAGGGAAATAAAAAGGGAGAACTTTAGGGTCAAGTATTTTAAAGTGCAATTAAAACTTGAATCAAAATACAACAAATTATAACTCCCTGCATTTAACTGTAAGGTAAAGGAGGAAATTGCAAGACCAAGATACCATCTGAAGCTTTGATGAAAAGCCCCAAACAAACCTGCTTGCATAGCTTTCTTGGTTATCCTTGTTTTTAAGTCAGCTCACAATGAGCTGAATTTTTGGCCTGGTCCCTTGGTGACAGGAAAGCTTATCCTGTTGCCTATACAAAGCAAGTTCATTGCTGTGTTCTGCAGCTAATTTCCCCTGACATCTCAGTGAGCTTAAGTGGCAGGCTGTATTGTACAAAGGTGGCCATACATATTTATCCTAAGTTCCTGTACTCTTCCTACAATACAATGTTGATGCTGTTCTATTAAAAGATGGACTGTGTTTCTCTCTTCTTGAATCTAGGTGGTTCTATGAATATGGAAGAAGTAACATTGTGTGATTTCTGAGGCTAAGATAGAAAATTCACCTTTCATCTGGTTCTTTCTCTTGAGATGTTTGCCCTTTCATTTAAATGCTATGAAGGTGCCCAGACTAGCCCATACATAGGAAGAGGACCATGTGGAGAAGAACTGAGACCTCAGGAAAAATGCCGGCATCCACTGTCAGACGTGTATTAGTGGGTGAGCCTTCTGTTGATTTCAGCCCCTTGCCTTTGAGTCATTCTGGCTGACTTACAGGGGGCAGGGATGAGCTGACTCTGCCAAGCCCAAATTGCAGATTTGTGACCAATATAAATGCAACTACTTAGTAAGCCATTAGACTTGGGGAATGTTTGTTACATAGCAATAATAACTGGAACACTGCACTGCAAAAATATCCCTTCTCTTTTTCATATGTTTAACTGTTAATTTTTTTTTCCTACATAAGAATTTATTCAAGTTTCTCACTTGTAAAAATCCAAGTTTTCCTTTACATTCCCCTTCCAGCTCCAGCTCTCGACACACATTGAGTATTCTATACTGGAACCTGGCCATTTGGGGAAAAAAAATAATCAATTAGGCAAAAGTCAACTTGCTGAAAATAAAATCCATGAATGTCTGATTTGCCAAATATTGCATTTGCCACAAAGATGTTTGTGCCAGTTGTCTGATGTAGATTGTAAGTATCGGGAAAACTGTGTGGTGCTATGGTTCTCAGACTTCTACCTGCCCTGCCCACTGGCCTTCACTAATTTCAGCCTTATCATCGGACCCTCTGTTTTCCCAGTTCATTTTCCTGCATGCCACCTCTCCATAATCTCCTCTTCCTGCCCCTGAGTCTCTCCTTCAGTCCCCTCAAGTGTGCCCTCCCCCACTCTTTAGGAGACCCTCTCTCTGGCATCTGCAGTGTGGGTTGTACTGGGCATCCACTTGCTTTTTCTCTTTTCCCCATCCTACCTCCTAATTTTGTTTATATTCCAACACCAGATGCAAACTTCACATTCTTTCAAACGCTGCTAACGTCAAAATAAAAACAAGTCAATTAACAATTCATAAACCTCTGTAAGCATTATAAGGAAAATGATTTCTGCAAATTTGTAGAATCAGTAATTTAACAAATTGGTCATTTGACACACTGATTATCCAGCAAATTGACATGATATTTGGGCTTCTCGTTCCTGTCCTCATCAGATCACATGTGCTTCTTGCTTAGTAGACATTCCCATTACTCAAAGGACAACTCTCCACTTTGCAGGGCACATATAACCCCACCTAACCATGGTATGTTTCTTCAACATCATTTTCTATCATCCTCTCTCGTATCTTATTAGAACTCCGGGGACATTGAACTGATCAGTCACTGTGAACACCTCCTTGCCATGTTTCCACACCCTTGACTGACCACTAGACAATCATTTTCTGAAGCTTCCAGTTTCTGCCTCCCAGGCAGCCTTGCATGTCTAGCTGAGCTGACATTCATTACTCCCGCAGACTGTGCACAAGGTGGGTGCTTCGCCATGTCTTAATTTCTCCACTGGACTGTTACACCTTTGAGGACAGAAATCATAGCATTCGTCTCTGTATATTCATACTATAGAATGATATCAGCACATAGTAGGCTTTCAATACCTCTTTCTTAAAACAATGCCTTTCGCCTAGAAAACATTACTCTAACCATCTGCTGTTTAAAGATAATTCCTTCACAGAGCCCATTTAAAATTGCTCCCTCAGGCTATATAGTAGAGACATATAAAGAACATGTCTGCATTTTGTTTAAGACTTCTACTAAAGCCACAGTTGACTTGGTGGTTTAAAGCCTCTTGTATAAATATCCATGTTACTAGTTTCTCTTGGTTTTAATGGAAGGTAAAAGCTTGTATGTACTGGCCCAAGGCATACTTCCTTTCATTAGATAATTATCAGATAACAAGAGGCATGCCCCCTGCCTTCCCATGCTCCCACCCCCACCACCATTTTTTCCTTTATTTGTAGGGAGCTCAGAGCAAATTAATTTTTGTGTATGTAATTTTTACCCCCTGGGTTCAAGTCTTAGCTTTGTTGCTTCTAAGCTGTGTGACCTTCCTAGGCCTGAATTTCCTCACATGTAAAATAGGGTTTTCATAGCTGGTCAACAGACTCAAAAGATTTTTGTGAGAATCAAACGAAACTTTGTAGGAAGGACACTTTTAAAGTATGTGATCATTTTTATTGTTCATCCTGAAGAATTGATAGCTTAATAATATGACTTGCACAATTTAATATTTTCAGTTTCTTTCTTGCAGCTGGGGAACACTGTGCTCACTTTCATTTACCTCACTGTAGGTTAACTTTTCTACTTATATTTTCACAACATACTGCATATGTGTCTTTATTGTAAGTGACCTCAGATACTTTTGTGGAAGCAGATGGGATATGCTAAATCAAGTAAAACTTTAAGAAGAAGGATCTGATTTGCTCCTGAAAGGTAATTTCATAGGAAACCAGAGAGATCTGTTGACTTTTGCCATAAATATTAATAATAGTAACAACTTACATTTATTAAACTTTGATTGTGGACCCCATTCTGTGTTAAGTGCTTAAATGCATTACCTTTTCAAATGCCTACAACAAAGCTGTGGGATAGGTACCCATTATCTGCATTTCTTAAAGAGAGAAAACTGGGGTTTAAGAAGATTGAAGGACTCACATTGCAAGTTAGCAGCGGGGTTGAGCCCTGAGCGAGAAGCCTGACAGCTGAGCCCGAGGGCTTCACTTGTTGCCTACCCCACAAAGCATTCGGGTGCATTTTAGACATTTAATGCATTAGAATTAGGAGAAGCTCAATCAGTTACATTTTTATTGCAATGACTGATCTTTTTCCCCCCTAATTTTTTTTCTAGATATTTCCTCTAAAATAACATTATATGCTTATCTTATTACTTATATCTTTACTAAGAAGTCACCTACTCTCATTTTTTTACCCTTCAAATCTGCTGCTTCTTATATTATGTCCAGTTTGAGTATTTCTTAGTCTAATATGCATAATTGTATTATTTTTCATTACCATATTTTAAAGTTGAGTCCAATGATCATAATTTTATTTCCTTAACTTTTTCAGTTAATCATGTTTATTAATATCTTGTAATATTATTCAACTACACATTGAAAGCAGCCTTTTTCATGTAATCTTGCCTTTAGATAAGGATTCCATCTCTGGTCACTCCCTATTGTTTAATCAACCAAACTCAAATTGACCATAATAGCTTTTTCCCCCTTCCTTTGGACTAAAATTTATTCAGCTTTTAAAGCAAAGAACAAAGATTATTTTCTTTGCTGCAAAACTCTTATTTCTGAAAATAAGTAAAATCACATCACAGAAAGCTTTTCACTCAACAGAGTTCTTACAGTTTATAGATTCACAATAAGATGCCTTAAAAAGCTATCTTCCTGAGACCATTAAATATCATTTGATATATAAACAACTAAAGAGCATGCCTATTAACTTAAAGTTGCCAGTGTTAGGAAATAAGTCAAAAAATAATATTTGATTTTTTAAAAATATATTTTATTGGTTTTTTACAGAGAGGAAGGGAGAGGGATAGAGAGTTAGAAACATCGATGAGAGAGAAACATTGATCAGCTACCTCCTGCACACCCCCCACTGGGAATGTGCCCACAACCAAGGTACATGTCCCTGACCGGAATAGAACCTGGGACTCTTGAGTCTGCAGGCTGATGCTCTATTCACTGCGCCAAACCAGTTAGGGCAATATTTGATTTTTTAAAGAAACTTGCATAAATTGTTTTATGGGATTTTTATTGTTTTAGAGAAGGGAAGGGAGAGAGAAAGAGAAGCATCAATGCAAGAGAGAAACATCTATTGTTGCCTCCTGAACATGTCCCAATCAGGGATTAACCCAAAACCTAGAGATGTGCCCTGACTGGGAATCGAACCTTTTACCTTTTGGTATACGGGGATGAGGCTCCAACTGACTGAGCCACACCGGACAGGGTGGGGAAGTTTTTTATATGTATAGTACTGGTAAAAAAAGGAATGTGCTGTGGAATATGGAATCTCCAACTAAATCTCCAATTGAATATAGATATATTTGGGTAAACGTCCCATCACTCTTCAAAGATACTCCTCTCATATGTGGGATAAATTGTTGTTTGTAAAGTGATCCTGGACTTAACCTTACCTGTTACTTTTTGTCAGTTTCAGTCCTTTGCTGCACATTCATATATTTTATAGCATTTAGCAGTGTCTGGTACTTGGTAAATACTTGATGAACTCTGCTATACATGTCCTTATCATTTCATTGCACACCTCAAATCAAAGCCATTATCATTTCATGTCCACTCTAACCTAAGGTGTCTCCCTTGCTATAATCTCTTTCCTCTTCATTCTATAGTCCAGAACCAGAATAATAATTTTGAAAATACAACTTCACAGATGACCTCTCTCTGAAAAGGTTTTCAAGGGTTCTGGCTATCTCCTTTCCCTCGACTTTCTAACTTCTCTTTCAACTTTAACTGCTTCCCCAACTTTCCACTGCTCCCCTGCATGGACCCTATTCATTGTGTCCGGAATCCAGCCTGCATAACTTCCGGGAGTCTTTCCCTTGTCTAAAATACTCTCCTCTCCATCTATCCCAGGACTCTCTTTCCTGCAGGCTCCAATATCAAAGTCCTCCAGCAATTATTGATAGTCCAGTAAGTATTCACTTACTTCACATTGTAACTTCGCCTTTTTCATATATGCCCTGACTCCCCAAAGAGAGGATGTGTCTCTAGAAGGCAGGGGTCACCTCTAACTTTGCCTTCAATTTAGCAGGCCATCAGTAGGAGTGTGTGAGTAACAACGTCAGCTTCTTGCTTTGGCCTGCCTCCCAACCAAATACAAACAAAGCTTCACAGCTTCATCACCTGGGTCAGAGCCCCTGAGTCTGTGCTTCCTTCTCAGAGCAGATCAGGGCTGGGTGCTGCTCCCTAGAGCCATCTCCTCTCCTTTATCTTTTGACCTGAAATGAACCTACAGTTAACCAGGCCAGTAGCCACAGCTCATTTGCTGTCTCTGTGAAATATTCTGTCAAGAATTGCTTTTCATCTTTCTACCTTTGTTGTCTTTGTTAAGGATTTTCCACTCTCCTCCTAGCTCCTAGCTTAAGTTTTACTAAGCAATTAAAGCTCTTTCTTTCTGAACCACCTTTGATAGCTTTTAAGAGAGAGAGAGAGAGAGAGGGAGAGAGAGAGAGAGAGAGAGAGGGAGAGAGAGAGAGAGAGCGAGCGCACAAGACTTATTTGGGGAGACTTTTGAATAATTTTTTTTCTCAATTTTCAAGAAAATCTAACTGAATATAAAACGCTGAAAAATTTATATTTGCAATTATCCTCTCCCCTCCCCCATCTGTTTGGTGAAATCAAACACGTTGTTAATTATACCCAGTTAGTTTACTAGTAGAAACATTTGGCTTTATTTTTAAAAAATGAACTACCAAATACAATCACAATGGAAGAGAAAAACTGCTTTAATATACTCATGGGCTTTCATTGCTTCAGTGAGCAGGTGAGGAAGAAGCAATTCCTTATTTCCAAATTATAAAGTACGAGCAAATGTGAAGCTGTGAAAATATTGAACTTTTGCTAGAAAAAAAATAAATGATTTGAAGCGCTGGTGATCACACAGAGAATCCAGACAATTTGACAGCTATGAATTTATCTCACTTGTGAATGAATAACCTTTGTAACTCACTTGGGACTTAAATATTCCAAACACATTTCCCTGGAAACACTTCAAAAGGCATAGTTCATTTCTGTCTTTACCAGGCAGCTCCTTTGGTTACCTTTAGTTTGCTGGCTTTGTGGGTTCAGTACAGACTTGAAAGTTTGAAAATTAACGCAGTTAAACTTGCCAGGGGGTTTTACTCCTGTAAGAATGAAATAAGATTAACTCTCTGATTGTTTTATGGTGCAAACAGCTTCTTTACCTCTGTAATAAGGGAACCTCATTGATATTACCTACACATTTTCAGCTCTCTCTCTGAGCTAAAGTTCAATTTATTTGTATTTAAAAGAGAAAATATTCCCATCAAAGTGCATGTAACAGACCAAGGCAATTCTTTCTCTCTCTCCTCTGGTTTTAACATGCTTATCCTTTCTTTTTTTCTTCTTATCTGCCAGTTTCTAATTATCTTCCTTCTTTCTCTCACTCTTTTGCTCTTCTGCTCACTCTCAACTGTTTTCCTTTATTATATTTGTACATGGCCCCTTCATAGAGTCCCCTAAATGGTTCTCTCAACTCTAAATTTACATCATCTTAATATTCTAGTGATAGTGCACCTCTCAGTCTTTCCGGATTTCATTTCCAAATTTCTGGGATTAGATGCTCCAGAATGGTCCCATATAGCCTTCAGTGCCCAGTCTAATTCAATCCAAGCTTGGGTCAAAAGAGGGATGGATCATGCAGTATAAGTATCTACACTAATAAAAGAGAAAGATGCAAATTGAGCATACCTTCATGATGCCCACCAGCCAATCAGGAGTGGGTATGCATATTAACCCAACAAAGATAGCAGGTTAATTTGCATATGCAGGTGCTGAGCGGCTGGGGCTGGGGTGGAACATTTGTGTCATCGCCATGGTGGCAGGCATTCCTCACCACCCCAGCCACTTCAGGCCTCTGTGCAGTGTGGGAAGGCAGAAAGGCGGCTCCCAGCTGAAGCAAAGGCAGTGCTGGCAGCCGGGGGAAGGAAGGCTCATTCTTGCATGAATCTTTGTGCATCAGGTCTCCAGTATGAACTATAAAAGACTTACGCTCCAGAGCTGTGAGGAGCCATTTTGAACAAGAGAATATGTGCCAATAAGCAAACACCCATTAAATATAAGGAAACACCCATCAAGTGTCTACTATGTTGCTGAATAACATTTTGTATCATCTTCTAAATGGATTATGTTTGCTATAAGAAGGTTAATTTATTTCTTTCCAGCATCAACATGTTTGTCAACTCTTTCTTCAAAATGCCTCTGGTTCCCTTTCTTTCCCCATTCTTCCACTCCTGGGAGCACCATTCTTTCTGAGTTTTATCATCTTTCCATATTTCTCCTATTATAGAGCTTTTTAATTTTAATTATTCACCCTACTTCCAGTCTCTCTTCTTGCCAATTTATCATTCATCTTGCTGACAAATTGATCATAAAACACTCTTTCAATCTTGTCATTTCCCTACTCGGAGACTTCAGCGACTCCCCGCAGCCTACCAGATGAAGGCCAAATGGCTTATTCTGACAATGTAAGACTTTGGCCATTGAGCTGTAACCTTTCAGACAGCTCTAACTATTCTCTTCATTGGCACTGTACTCCAACTAACTCTGCTCTAAGCTGCTTTGAACTTTTCCAATTCTATGCCTTTGCTTAAACCAATCTTGCTGGCCTAGAATATACTCTTTTCTCTTTGTCTTTCTCAGTCCCATCCATCATTCAAGTCATAATGCAAGTCCCTTCTTCTTTGTGAAAAATTCCAAGTTCAGACCAGCCCAAGTGATCTTTTATTTCTCTGAATTACTCTAGAGCTTTTATTCTGTCTCATTCACTTAATTAGTCCACTACTTCTAGGAATAGCGTTCTGTTAATTTATGCAATTTTAAAACTTTTCAATGACTTTGTTTCTTCAATTGGATTTATATTTCATGAGGCAGAGATCATGTCTTTTATTATACTATCCCTACTTACCTATTGCCATAGCTTACACATAAACTATGTGTAAATACTATTAGGACCCTTTGCTACAATGCTGAATGCCTCTAAATCTGCTAAAACTTTGTTGACTTTCTCTTTTAATTAGTTTGTCTCATTACAGATAAACCAAATTAGTGAACATGCTAATTTATAGATTCCTAAAATAGCAAGTATTTTGTTTTATATTAATCTTGAAGTTGCAGAGTTTTTAGGTTGCATACAACATGTTGGGTGGCAGTGTGAAAGGCAGAAGTAGGAGATTGCTGGTTAATTTCAAACATCTTATTATCCACCTAATGGAAAAGGAGGCCAATGGAATTGATTCCCAGGCATGGAAGAATGTCCTCTGAGTTACAGAGTAGGCGAAAGGGAAGGGGTATGTCAAAATGAAGTGGCCTGTTTCCAAAAGAAATGCTAAACAGCATTAAGGAAACATTGCTTGACCCGAAGAGTGAACTGTTTGTTCTACAAGTTCCTAATGGCTTAGCACAGGATTTTTGTCAAGGGGAGAAACTATCCTTTAACTTCTCCCTCATCAAAAATTTCCATGCAGTTCCCTGGGAACTTTTTCCTTTTCCCCTGCTGTGGGATTAGATCTTTGATAATATATTTGGAGTAAATGAAAAAGTAAGATTTATTTAGATAAAAAAGCTTAGCAGTTAATTTGTTTGTTTCTATATCCAGTAAGTCAAGGACCTACTGGGCTCAGTACTAATAATACAATTAAATTATAAGTACAATTTCTTCTATTTCATGGGGAAAAGAGTATAAACCAAAATAATTATAAACATAAGGCCATAGAAGTCATATGTGGGAACTGAGATATTTCTGATGCAGTTGGAGGTAGGTGGGCTTATCTTAAATGTATCAGTACCTTCCTTGCTTAAAATTATGCATGTGGATAGATGACTTCTTTGAAAGAATCTTCTGATGTCAAAATAATATTTATCCTAGCAATTAAAATTCTTCCTTCTTTCTTTGTGTAATTTCTTTGAGATTCTTATCCTAAAAGCTCTTTGGTTTTTTAAACTTTGGGATCTTCATAATGTAACTGATTGAACATTTTCTTAAATTTGTGTCTTTGAATCCATGTAGTTCTGACATTGTAAATCCTGGTCATTCATTCATTCTACGTTCTAATGAATGTCTGTTATTTGCCAGGCACCATGTTAGTGCTGAAGGGAAGATATAAATCATAGAACACAGAACCTTGGTATTAGGAGGGATCATTTTCAGTGTTGAAACTTTTCTTCATAAGGACGTTATTTTCGAAATTGAAGAGCTCCAGTTACCATGGGCCTTAAGTAGTGAACTTACTCCTCTTTGACCTTCTTAAACCTATGGAAGCTTTACAAACCTTTTTGTTAGCCTTTGCTGGCCATGCCTTTTAGCTTTACCTTCTTGTTTGAAACTAGAGCTTATCAGAAAGCTTCCTCTTTAGCCATACAGATTTCTTTCTTAACTGCCCTTTTAAATTTTTATGGAATTCTGTCCCTAGTACAGTTGCTACCAAAGCTTAAATTATAATAGAGAAATGCACATGACATAAAATCTCATGCAAAATGAAATGTGATATCATATAGAAAGGAAATAAAAGAAACAAACACCAAAGACATACAAAAAAATGCAGTTTCTTCATTTTTTTTACAACTGGGAAAAGAAAACAATACCAATCCTCCTATCTAATAAAAGAGTAATATGCAAATTAGGCATCACTCCATCACAAAGATGGCCGCCCCCATGGCCACAAGATGGCCACCCTCACAGCCACAAGATGGTGGCATCCAATCTGGCTCAGCCCTGCCACTGAAGTGGTCAGGCCTGTTAGCCAGGCAGGTGGCAGGGGAGGTGGGGGGCCTGAGGAGCAGAACAGGTGATCAGAGGGGCCTGGGGGTCCCCTGCCCAGGCCAGAGGCCATCATCAGAGGCTTCAGGCATGGGCAAGGACAGAGCCGGTGATAGCAGGGGTCTGGGCACCAGCGGAGCTGGCAAAGCGAGGATCTGGGGGTCCCCTGCCCAGGCCTGTAGCCTTGATCAGAGGCTGCCAGTGGGCAAGGGTAGAGCCGATGATGGCAGGGGGCAGGATCAGAGCTGGTGATTGCAGAGGTCTGGGCTCTATGAAGCCAGTGATCAGAGGGGCTTGGGGGTCTCCTGCCCAGACAAAAGAGTAATATGCAAATTAACCCTCACTCTGTCACAAAGATGGTGGCAATCAGGGAGGTGTAGCGAGGCAGGAGGCTTGCATTGGCCCGGCAATGAAGAAAGTCAAGATTCCTACCTGCCCTGTGAGCCCTGAGCTCCACTCAAGGCAACAAAGTTTCAATTATAGAAGGTAAATAAATCCCAGATACCTGCTTCCAGCCTGCGGTCATGGCCAGCCTGATAATGGCCCTCAGCCCTTCACCCAGGTTGGCCAGGCACCCCAGTATAGACCCCAACGCTGAAGGGGCTGTGGCCAGCCTAAAAACAACCCTCAGCCCCTCACCCAGATGTCCACACTCCCATGGGGTGAGGGTTCCCCCTGAGGGGTTTGACCAGCCTGCAAACAGCCCTCAGCCCCTCACACAGGCTGACCAGACACCCCAGTGGGGACCCCACCCTGAAGGGACTGTAGCCAGCCTGAAAACAACCCTCAGCCCCTCACCCAGGCTAGCCAGGCACCCCAACAGGACACCCTTCAGGGAAAACCAGCTGGCCCCACCTGTGCACCAGGCCTCTGTCCTATATAATAAAAGATTAATATGCAAATTGACCCTAACAGCAGAATAACTGGGAATGACTGGTTATTATGACACACACTGACTACCAGGGGGCAGACACTTAATGCAGGAGATGCCCCCTGGTGGTCAGTGTGCTCCCATAGGGGGAGCTCTGCTCATGCACAAGCCAGTACAGAGGTGGTGGTGGGAGCCTCTCCCACCTCCTCAGCAGTGCTAAGGATGTCTGACTGCAGCTTAGGCCTGCTCCCTGCTGGCAAGTGGACATCCCTGAGGGCTCCTGGGCTGCCAGGGTGATGTCTGACTGCCAGCTTAGGCCTGATCCCCCAGGGAGTGGGCCTAAGCCAGCAGGTAGACACCCCCTGAGGGGTCCTAGACTTGGAGAGGGCATAGGCTGAGCTGAGGGACCCCCTCCATCCCCAAGTGCACAAATTTTTGTGCACCTGGCCTCTAGTATTTCTATGAAAAGGAAATAATAGTATAAAAAAGAAAAAATTGGTGAACATGCTAATTTATAGACTCCTAAAATATCTACACTAATAAAAGAGAAACATACAAATTATTGTTACTCTGCTATGCTCACCAGCCAATTGGATGAGTGTGCAAATTAACCCAACAAAGATGACAGTTAATTTGCATACCTAGGTGCTCAGCGGCCTGGGTCCAGGAGCATCATCGGCACCTAGGTCACTCTGAGGTAGGCCCCGTGCATCATCGGCACCTAGGTCACTCTGAGGTAGGCCCCGTGTTGGCCCTGAGCAGGTAGAAGAGCCTGATCCAGGGGGCTCCTGGGCAGGGGTGGAGCCAGCTAATGGAGTTGCTGGGGCCCCTGCCCAGACCTAAAGCTCTGGCCAGAGGTGTTAGGCTTGGGCAGAGGGCAGAGCCAGCAGTTGGGGGAGATGAAGGTCCCCTGCCCAGGCCTGACACCTCTGGCCAAGGCCTGCTGCTTCTGGCCCAGGTATCAGGCCTGGGCGAGGGGCTGAGCAGGCAATCGGAATAATCTGGAGGTCCCCTGCTCAGGTTTGGGTGGGGGTCTGAGCCGGCAATCGGGGGGCCTGGGGGTCCACTGCCAGGTCTGACACCTCAGCTAGAGGTGTCAGGCTTGGGCAAGGGGTCCATCAGGCAATTGGAGGGTGATGGGTCATGCCTCTGGCTGAAGCGTCAGGCCTATGTGGGGTGGGGGGGCAAGCTGGAGATCGGTGTGAACTACAGAGGAAACACCTTTTCTGACCGCTCATTGGCTAAGCTCCGTGTATGCCACTGGTAATATTCTTAGTAACTTGGGTACTAAGAATCCTAAAAGGTGATCTAGGGTTTTTCTATCATGCTCCTGGCAAAAAAAAATTAAAGTCTGTTGCTGAAGGGCTAAGAAATGTCATATCCTGCCCTAGCTGGTTTGTCTCAGCGGATAATATCTGGGCCTGCCAACCACAGGGTCTGGGTTCAATTCTGACCAAGGGCATGTACCTAGGTTGCAGGCTCCACCCTGAAGGAAGTATGTGAGAGGGGGCAGGCTGGGCTGAGGGGTGCCCCCCTCTCCGGGGCATGAATTTCATGCTCTGGGCCCACAGTCCTTATATAGAAATATTCAAGACGATTTTTTAAAAAACTCATGCCAGCATATTTTTCCCATTGATTTTTTTGAGAGAGTGGAAGGACAGGGAGAAAGAGAGAGAGAGAGAGAGAGAGAGAGAGAGAGAGAGAGAGAGAGAGAGAGAGATGAGAGAGACACATGATTGATTAACTTCAGCATGCTCCCCAACTGAGGTGGGCATTGAACCTGAAACCCAGGTACATACCCTTGACTGGGAATGTACCTGCGACTGTTTGGTGTGTAGGCTGACTCTTTAATTACTGAGCCACACTGGCTGCAGCTCAAGGACTTTTTTTTTTTTTAATTGAGGGTCAAATATGATAACAACCCTAAGTGATTAGAAGATTTTAAGAACAAAGAACCCAGCCTGAGAGGCTAAGACATAGCAGGTGGCAATGTGACAAGGTGGAGTGCTCATCTGAAGGATTAAGGAGGGAAGGCTGGGCAAGTTTTTATTTTTGCCTATTGTGTTGAACTTTCTATCTCCCCCTCAAAAAGTTAAAGGAGCTAACATTTTTTTTTGATGAAAGTATTTTTTCCTATTATATTGACAAAGAAAAGTAACTTCTGAGAAATTAAAATAACAAACAAGATCATGAAATTGGGTGTTGGGATTTAAGCCCTAAATACAAAGACTATACCATTTCCACTGGATGCTATAACTCCCAGGTAGCTGATTTGGAGAGTTTGCCTGTAAATCAGCTGTGTTCTACTTCCTGTTTTTGAAGTCATAGACATGATCTCTACATCCATGGGTTCCCTAGAATTCTTTTACTAATGGATCAACTGTGATAGCAGATGTTCAAAATGTTTAGAAGAACATTGCTTGGACATAGAACTGGGCCCAATGACTGGTGTATCAAGTGCATTTGAGGGGGAAAAAAGCAAAACAGCTTTACTTAAAAAAAAAAAAAAAAGAATCTTTCAAAAAACTAAGCCTAAGGAGAATGATTAACTCTGCTTATAGCCATTTAACTATTTATAGAAAATACAGTTCTGTTTTCATAGCACAAAGAATGTTGAGACAACTTGGCATGGAAATTATTGTTGCTAAAATTTCAGAAAATATATGCAGCATTTGTTGCACTACATTTAATTAATTACATCTGTATGGAGTTTCTTCCACTTGGAAGGTGGAAATTTTAAATGGAAAGTCAGTGGAGGAGAGAGCATTTGGAATCATTACACGATTTGAAGAAGCAAGTTCCTACTCTTTCTGCCAAAAAGCGTTTAGGACTGCTTCCAACTTATTCTTTCAGCCAAACAGCTATGTTTTAAAATTTTCAGTGTTTCAGAGGAAGAATGAAATGGCTACCTTGATAACCTGGTACATTTAACTGATCTTTCTGTTCCTCAAACAGACGTGGCCCTTGTGGCAGAATGCAAATTTTTCTCCTCTCTGTTCATCTATCATCTTTACAATTTGGAAAGGGTAGAACATCTTGATCACATTCAGAACTGTTGTAGAGATTTGGTCCACAGCTGAAGGAGAAAGACACTCAAAGGGATAGACATAGAAATGAAAGAAGTAGTTTTTTTTTCTTACTCCTACATGATTCTTTATTTATTAATTTATTTGATGTCTATCAAAAGCTGTGGTGCATTTGTGGGTATTTATAGACTTTACCCTAAGAATAAAAAAAAAGACAAGCATATTCCAGCTTCATTCCACAACAACACATTCAAAATCACAAGTAGTTAGCTCAGGTAAATGAATTAATTAAAGTATTAGTAAAATACTTACAGCATGTAATAATTCCAAGACTCTAGAACGAAAATGCTATAATTTTTTTAACCCTCACCTGATGACATGTTCATTAATTTTTAGAGAGATAAAAAAACATCAATATGAGAGAGAAACATTTAGCGGTTGCCTCCTGCCTGTGCCATAAATGGGCCAGAGATTCAGCCACAACCTAGGCATGTGCCCTGACCCAGAATCAACCCCCCAACTTCCAGGTATAGGATGATGCTCCAACCAACTGAGCAACACTGGCAAGGCAATGCTGTCATTTTTAAAGCTAAAAATCTTTTCTTGTTATTCTTCAGCTTCTACGTATTTGGATTCATGTTTCTCTTGCATTAACCTCAAGGATGTACAAGCTTAACTAACCGCCAAAGAAACAACTTGGAGGGTATTAAGAGTAAATTAGTTAACGTACCAATTGTTTTTTTTTAAAAAAAAGAAGACTTAAAAAGCCTAGAACACCATTATCCTCTTTTTCTTAACCAGGCATTGTGCCAGTAGTTTTTGGGTGATCATTCTGATGGTGTAAGAATATATTTCATTTTCATGCCTAATCAGTCACTCTTGGAGTACGATGAAAAAAAGTTACTTAATTTTTGGTGATGCTGGTTAACTTTTTACTCTTTCTTTCCATGGTTGATTTGAGAACTATTTTATCTTACATAAACTATCACTAAATAATGATTATCTACAGAGTGTATCTCTAGAAGATAACCAATATTGCCAGGAGGTGAATTCCTTATCCCCAAATAAAATTTCCTAAGGAGATCCTAAGTATATCTCTAAAAATCATCCATTATCTGAATTGAAGAGATAAAAAAATAGTTCCTCAGACATATTTTTATTCAAATTAACTTTTTATAACTTTTAGTAATAATTTTGATGAGATATAATATAAATGTCATCTAATTTATATTTTTAAAGTATAAAATTAAGGGTTTTAAAATATATTCACAGAGCTGTGCAATCATCACCACTATCTAATTCCAGAACATTTTCATTACTCCTAGAAGAAACCAGGTGCCCCTTAGTACTTACCTCCAATCCTTCTCTTCCTCGGGTGTTGGCAACTACTAATCTACTCTCTTACTCTGGATTTAGCAACTGTGAATATTTCATGTAAATATAATTATGGAATATGTGTTTGAGTCATTCTTTCACTCAACACAATGTTTCCAGGATCCTCCATGTTGTAACATTTATCAGTATTTCATTCCTTTGTTGTGAGTAATATTCCACAGAATAAATATACCTCATTCTGTTTATCCAGATATCAGTTAATTGACATTTAAGTAATTTATACTTCTTGGATAGTGTAAATAATGGTGCTATGAACATTTGTGTATAAGTGTTTTTGTAGATATATTTTTAAAATTCTTTTGGATATATATTTAAAGGTAGAATTTCTGGGTCATACAGTAACTCTATGTTTAATTATTTGAAGAACTGCCAACCTGTTTTCCAAAGTGTATGTACCATTTCACAACCCCACAGTACATAAGAGTTTTCAAAACTTTCCATATCCTAGCCAACTCTTACTATTGTGGATAACTATATTGTTTGTATATGCGGGAGAGCAGCCCCAAGTTATATTCATTAAATATTTCATAAAGAAATTCTGCTTTCCCCTATGTCTGTTTCAATGACTATAATCCATTTCAATCTCATGTCTTCATTGGATAATTATAGGTACATCTTATTTATTTCCTCCTATTATATCCTTGCCTATACAATGATCACAGTGATCTTATAAAAATACTAGGGGCCCGGTGCACGAAATTCGTGCACAGGTAGGTGGGGGAGGGGAGGGCAGGTGGGGAGTTCCCTCAGCCCAACCTGCACCCTCCCCAATTGGGGAGCCCTCAGGAGATGTGCTACTGATGGCTTTGGTCTACTTCATGTGATTCTCTGCTCTCTGCCAACCCTGTCTGATCCACACCATGGAGATGGGCAAGCAGGCCCTGCTGGGTGCTGCCTGCAGGTCGATTGCCTGCTCCCTGGTCACCCCATTTGCCTGCTCTCTGGTGGATGCAGTCACCACC